>SNQJ01S0149153.1:23464-43119 GCA_010110895.2 Picea sitchensis
TGTCATATGTTATTTATCATTAGATATTTTTCACATTGGGTATTTGGTTTTTATGTGAAGGTACTTATTATACAAATTTACAACCAATTCCAGTCAGGCCATCCTATGGCCCCTTCAGGTATATGTTCAAAACTGACATGCACTCAAGCCCTCTGAAAATAATTATATATCCTAGTCACACCCTTTGACATTTACCCTTTGATTCCCACACCTGACTCTGTAATTCCATCACCTCCATTGCATTTCTATACTCTCATTTAGTAGCATTCTCACCTACATGAGTTGTCCCACCAATGTTTTCCCCTTGGCACATTGACACTCATGTTGATATTTTCCCTTTAGGATTGGGAGTTCTAGTAGTCTTGCACCTTAGAGAATGAGTCTCCTACTTATTCTCATCATCTTTCTAGCCTACCCATGATGGACTCCTACATCCTATTGTTATGTTTACATTAGATTCACCTCCACATCATCATTCACCCTCCATTTCATCCAACATCAATTTCCCATTTGCAAGATCATCCTCCATTCATATACCTAGTACAGAAACCCACCAATGGGTCCCCCACCCCTCATCAGTTACATCTCACTACTTGTGCCCCAAGCATGTGTTGTATCAATATTTTCCTCACCCCATGAAACTTTATCAGAAGGCCTTTTCCATTTCCCTATGTAGACTTGAAGTCCCTTTTGCACTTCCCAGACCCAAAAAAACATATTTTTCCACATATACACACCCTGCTAGTTATACATCATGTGTATACACAGGGTGCACCATTACAACCTGTGTACATTGGGTTTTGTGCCCAAAATTAAAAATTGTGTCAGGTTTCCATGTCACGTCATGAGATCCATGATCCTTGACCTTCCATATACTGGAAACGTTTTGACTCAGCCCTTCAGTTCCATTTGAAGGATATGAATTGGGCCATATATAAACCGTGGAAAAGAGGAGAGAATTCAACTTTTGAGAGCAAAGATACTCTAGAGAAATTTTCACTTCACATTGAGTCTACATCCCTTTGTCCTTTAAAGTTTGAACACATTGTTCATCCACCAAGCTATTCCCGCTTTGATATAGAACCTCATTGTCTCTCTTATATGAGCTTGTCTTTGGTGGAGGATTGAAGTGGTGGAGGCCCAGTTGGAAGGGACTTAGTTTCTCGGTTTCGAGACGTGCCGACACAAAATTTTGTCACTTATACACTTATGTTGATCATATTTTAATAGAAACACTCTTTTCTCATCCAATTGATATCTTGCAAATATTTGAATTATTATTCCATAGACGTATTTGTTATGAATGTTAATGGATTATGCTATTATATGTGCTAAAACTATATATTACCACCATATGCTTGCATATCTTGGTTGTTGAGGACAAGCTGTAGGTATAAAGCTTTGATTCACGTGCTCAACGGTGGTCTTCATCGAACGTCTGGATGAGGTAGGCTCTTTATCTTGTCTTGTTAGAAATTTCATTTATATAGCATACTTGGGATTAGGGTTGATTTATGCAATCCTTCTATCTGTTTTGATTTACCCCATGCCATAGAGTGTTTTTCCTCATAACAGAATTGGCGACCATACTAGGGATTGAATCTTTTATTTCAAGGTTTGGAGTGTTTTTCTTCGATTGCTCTCTGTTAGCATGAATTTCCTTGTCGCATGATTGCTTGACAACCTATTTTTACTTTGTATCTGAGTTTCTTGGCTTAATCCTTTCCCATGCAGTGTTTTAATACATATACGCAATTTTTCCTTTGACAGACACATACATACGCAAGTTGTCCTTCTATAGGGCGTGTACATATGCAATTTTTCTTAAACAATTGAGTACATCAACTTTTAAAGATTGTTTGTTGAGTTTGGTGTTTGCTGGGTGGTTTTTGATGGTTGCTGAGTCTTCTTGGGTCTCTATCCTAACTATTGAGTGCTTGTAGAGTGATAGAAAATATTTTTACGGTTGAATTTTTAGACGATTTTATTTCTCATCATCTTTTTCATTAGTTGTCCTTGCATCTTGGTCTGAGTGTTTGCTTCTTGGTGTCCTTCTTGGCTTGTCTATTTTTCTTGCAATAGGGTCTATATATCAAGATGTTATTCAATCCTTTCATTTTCATTTATTTATATTGAAAATACAAAAATATATAGTTTTTATTTCTGGCATCTTCTCTTTGGGTTGTTTAGTATTGATCTTGATATATATGGAAAGATTGCATCTTATTGAAATTGCAAAGTTGAAATGAAAGTTAAATTTTGAAAGCTTACAATCTTTTGAGAATTTAAGATTAGGACATATCACTTTTTTTATATTCATTTATTTTATATGTTGAGTCATAACATCATTAGTTTCATGATCACATCTTTCGAGTAAATAAATCCATTAAAAGTAACGCTAATTAATTAAAATTAATGGGAAACAATTTTATTTTTCAGAGTACACAAACAAGCATAGAATATAGGGCCTTGGAATAGGATTTTGTGAGTAAACTTCTTCAAGGCTATTAAACTCAACATATGTATCTAACTAGGGAGTGGTGAAATCCATTGTGTAATTAGTGATGTCGGGATGCTCTGCTCACACTAGAGTTAAGCACGAGGTTGCAAGAATTTGGTTGCAAAGATATCCCTCTAATCCCTTCTTAGTGTTAGAGATATTTTTGGGGATCTATTCATATATGGGGATCTTTCTAGTACCTTTACCTCTGTGAGAGGTGGTTCTTTAAATATTTCAGGCTTTGTTACCCTACCCATACGATGGACTTGACTTACGATTGTTCTCTTGCACATTGGTTATATCGTGGTAGCTTTAGCTTCTTGAAATAGGTATCCACATAGGTTACTTGCAGGGGTTATTTTGCAGGTACCTTGAGTCAGATAACAGTCAGACAACACACATCTTTTATGGAGGATTACCTCTCCAGGGGGATTTGATCGACTGTGTTGTTAAGCCCACGAGGGACCTTATAACTGATTTTGATACCTCCAATCTTTTGAAGGGAGTCTCAGGCCCCTCTTGGGCGAGGCATACCTGCTCTAGTGAGGGAGGCCCCGTTTTAGATACTATATCTTGTTTGTTTTGATTTGGCCTTTTGTTTATTTTGGTGTGATCTTTGATTGTTATTTGGCCTTAGAATTTGTTTCTATATCTAAGTCTTTAGTGATCATGGATCCAAACCAACCTCCTTGTAGGTCTTGCCATTTCTTGAAGTTACCACCACATATTGAGCCTTTTCCTTCTAAAAGGCATAAAGTTATCAAATGTGGTACACACACCTCCACCTACGGTACTTGTGATCATACAAGTATGAGTACTGATTCGAGTCAGAAAATTACTGGGATTCCTTCAACTCCCATACCTTTTGTAGTTAATGGATCTCCTTCGATTCTTTCAACCACTATGGTTGTAGTGTCATAGGCTTCCATCATTACTCCTATCCATCTTGTGGTTTCTACTCGAACCATAGTAATGAACCCTTTCGAGTCTCTTTTTCATTCGCCTGGATATAATTATCAGTCCATACCTTCGGCCTCTAACCCTTTCTCTTATCGTATGCCAAATACAAATCCCAGTATTGGACCTGCGGGCATGGCTCCTTCACATATTACACTCTCATTTAGTGGAGCTCATATTCCCCAAACAAATCCTACGGTTGGAATCCAACCCTCTTTTCCTCCTGGGTCTAATCCTAGTCTCAATGTTCCTAGATGGAGTAATCAACCAGGAGGACAATCTCCTTCCTATATTCTATCCTTTTCACCTTCCTCTTCCACATCGATTTTGACCAACAAATTTGGTATGGCGAATCCACATCTATCCTCCAGATTCCCACCTGGAGGTGGTTAGCTTCATATGGGAAATCCCTAGCTTGGGGCTCCTCTAGCTGGGGGCAATGTTTATAACCCTCATTATAACATTCCTATAGGTATGGTGCCCAGACCCCATTTTATGAATCAGTTTGGATGAGGATATTATCCTCCTGGACATGGCCATGGTGCATACCAAAACCTTGGTTGGGTCGAAATTCGTCAACAACAATCTTTCCTAGGAGCATTGACTCAAATGCTATGACCGTGACTCCCTTTTCCGACCACGCTTAATTTTAGAGACTTTTCAAGATTAATGAATGACCTAGTGCATCATGATCCATCATGGCCCCTCGCCCCCACCAAGCTTCCCTCGGACATTCCAAAATTCAAGGGAAATACTGGCGAGGATCCAAGTGATCATGCTACTACTTTTCATCTTTAGTGCTCATCCAATTCTCTTAATGACAATTCTATTCATTTCAGAATGTTTCAATGCACCCTCATGGGGGTTATAATGAAATGGTGCATTGAGTTACCAGGGGGAACATGCGGTAATTTTAACCATATGGTTTTAGTCTTTCTCAACCACTTCTAGTTGTCAATTCATTACGATGTCGACATAGAACTCCCATCGACCCTCTGCCATGAAAAAGCCACGCACATCTCAGAACATATCCAAGTATGGCATAGATGGAAGAGGTTTATCAAAGCCTACATTCCTCTAGAGTTCCTATTGGAATGGTTTCTTAAGTCTTTATTGCCTTATATTTCAAAGGATATTTCTACATCATGGGTAACATCTAAAGAAGAAACTATTTTTAAATCCTAGCAACTGGACCTCATATATGCCCAGTTTGGGACGTTATATGAAATTCATCCTGATGCACCGAGGTCAAATTATAACCTGATAAAAAATCTTGGGCCTCATGCCGATGTTATTATTGGCTCTGCAAATACTAAGTCTGCAGACTTGATGATGAACCATTTGAAGGAGTTGTCTCTAATCTAGTCTGTAGCAGGACCAACTTCCTCTACATCCTCTACTCCCACTCAGTCGGTGGATGAGCAATCTATTCAGTCGTCAACCAACCCAAATGGTAACCATCAACCAAGAGGGAATAGAAGGAAAGGATGTGGTAATAATAGTAAGGGTGGGAGGAATAATAATGATAACAAAACCAAGGACAACACTAATAATGATATATTGAGTGTTAATGTTGGTGGGGAAAAGAAAGAAAAGTGGAAGGTGAAATTTCCTTGTAAACTTTGTACAGATGATCACCTTACCCACTTATGCCCCAAACTTGTGGAAGTCATGAGGCTCTTATCTCAACCACCCGATGTGTTGACTAATTTGTTTCCATGTAATCAACACATGGCCTCAAGCTCCTCTAATGCAGAAAATGCTTCGAGTGGGAATAAAAAACCCCCAGTGCATGATGGTGACTGTCTATATGTAAATATGGTCAAGTATCAAATTAATATAGCCACTCCATCTCGTGATTACAATTTTTCACAGACTTTTCCAGGGCTAGAGTCTCCCTCTCCTCCGAGACACCTTTGTAGATCAAAAAGCCAGAGCCTCTACCTCATATTTTGAAAGGCATACTAAAACGCTTTGCCCACAATCATAATGCCAGAGTTGCCAAAAAATAATGGATTTTCAAAGATCTGGGTCAAACCCCTTGTGCGATGTCAACATTAGAGGTGCTCTAGATGTGTCCTTCATAGAGGAACACCTTGTTATCTACTTTAGGAGCTCTACACCCATGTGGCTCTAAGGTTATCAAGTTTGACATCATGAATATTCAACCTCGCTTGCCTTACAACGTGGCCTTTCAAATCCATATGGATTACTCTAAGTATACCATCAAACGTATTGTTATTGATGAAGGTGTTGCAACATGCGTGATGTCCCTAACATGTTGGAAATCCATTGGCTCTCCAACCCTATCTCAATCTTCGACTATGTTGACCACATTTGATGGTCATTCTTTCCATCCCAATGGAATTATTCTCACCTTTCTGGTCTAGTTAGGTGGAAATATAGTGGATGTGGATGTTAAGGTGGTTAATGCACCCCTTGAATACAATTTATTGCTAGGGTGTAATTGGACTTATGCCATGACCGCAGTTGTGTCATCCATTTTTCTCACTTTATGTTTTCCTCACAAAGGGAAAATCATGATGATTGATCAGTTATCCTTTGCACATGTTATCCCTAATGCATCAGTTGGACCTTTGATCCTAGTGATAAAAAATTCTCAGCCGAAAACTAAGGATATTGGTGTCATAATGTATTCCTCCCTCATGGGTACGTTTGATTTCATGGCACCAATTCATCACATTTATGCCATGTCCAGTAGGTATTCTTCATCAGTGATTTCCATTCCTTTTCGTACTTTGTATTTCAATGATCCTTGGACCCTACCTTCCCTGACCATGTCTTGTGAAGGTTAGTCACACACTAGGATGGAAATACCCCTTTCAGTGGCAGAGATAGTGTATCAGGTTGTTATTGACTCTACTGCTAACCCGGATCCTGTCTCCTCGTAGACAGATGAGGAGGATATTTTTCTCGAGCTCGTATGGCCCACCTCATCATCTTTCTCACATGACTACATCGATGGTACTTTACCTTCATATGAAGCCATCTTAGAGGCCATGAGTGGTCTTGATAAGCCATGGGATGATATGCATCATCTCTCTTACTTCCTCCCAAAGCTTGTTAGGATCGAACATGACGACTTCAGATCTACCATGAGTGAGATGGTAGGTCACATTGTAGTTCAATTAGATACACATGGAATTTATGTCGACGGAAACATGGAGAATATTTATCCTACCGTCATGATCGAGATCTCTCGAATCCCTAGAAAAATTGAAATTGTATACATCGATGCGTATTGTTTTCTTGAACAAATTTAGATCTACACAGATCTCTTCAAAGAATTTTGTGAAGTATTCACTTGGTCATATGAAGAGATGCCAGGAATTGACACTCGCATTGTAGAACATGAAATCAAAAGTTATTTGGATTCCAAACCTGTTTGACAATGTCTTATATCTATTAATCCTAGGAAAGCCTCTACTATTAAAGAAGAGGTGGAGAAACTACTTAATGTGGATTTGATCTACCCAGTTCCTTTGACCGAATGGGTGTCTAATCCTATTATTGTGAATAAGAAACAATGAACCATCAGTGTGTGTATGGATTTTTGAGACCTGAATAAGGCTTGTGCTAAAGAAAAATTCTCGACACCTTTCATTGATAAGATTCTTGATGAGTGTGTGGGAAGCAAGGTTTTTTTGTTATGGACAGATTTTCAGGATACAATCAAATTCAGATCAAACCAAAGGATCAACATAAGATGACATGTATTTGTCCTTGGGGTACTTTTTCATACTGTAAAATGCCTTTCGTCCTTAAAAACTCCGAACAAACCTTCCAATGTGCCATGACCTTTTATTTTCACGATATCAAACACATTATCGAAGCTTACCTCAATGATCTCACTGCTCACTCTCACAAGAAAGTAGATCATTTTACTCACCTTCGACCAGTTTTTGAGAGATATCGTTATTATCCTATCCATTTAAACCCTCACAAGTGCATATTTTTTGTTAGGTCTGGTCGTCTCTTAGGGTTCTTAGTATCTAAGAATGGGATCATGGTGGGTCCTATGAAGGTTGAGTAAATACTTCAATTGCCTCCCCCATGCAACATTCATCAACTTCGAGGTTTACAGGGGAAAGCTAACTTATTATGTCGGTTCATAGTGAACTATTCCAATACAACTAAGGGTTTCATGAATTGTTTGAAGAAGGATACTCCATTTATATCAGATGAGTGAGTCCACGAATCATTCGATGCTCTTAAGAAATCCTTGGTATCGATGCCTCTGTTGAAGCCTCCTGACTATAGTAGAGATTATTTGCTATATATCACNTATTAAAGAAGAGGTGGAGAAACTACTTAATGTGGATTTGATCTACCCAGTTCCTTTGACCGAATGGGTGTCTAATCCTATTATTGTGAATAAGAAACAATGAACCATCAGTGTGTGTATGGATTTTTGAGACCTGAATAAGGCTTGTGCTAAAGAAAAATTCTCGACACCTTTCATTGATAAGATTCTTGATGAGTGTGTGGGAAGCAAGGTTTTTTTGTTATGGACAGATTTTCAGGATACAATCAAATTCAGATCAAACCAAAGGATCAACATAAGATGACATGTATTTGTCCTTGGGGTACTTTTTCATACTGTAAAATGCCTTTCGTCCTTAAAAACTCCGAACAAACCTTCCAATGTGCCATGACCTTTTATTTTCACGATATCAAACACATTATCGAAGCTTACCTCAATGATCTCACTGCTCACTCTCACAAGAAAGTAGATCATTTTACTCACCTTCGACCAGTTTTTGAGAGATATCGTTATTATCCTATCCATTTAAACCCTCACAAGTGCATATTTTTTGTTAGGTCTGGTCGTCTCTTAGGGTTCTTAGTATCTAAGAATGGGATCATGGTGGGTCCTATGAAGGTTGAGTAAATACTTCAATTGCCTCCCCCATGCAACATTCATCAACTTCGAGGTTTACAGGGGAAAGCTAACTTATTATGTCGGTTCATAGTGAACTATTCCAATACAACTAAGGGTTTCATGAATTGTTTGAAGAAGGATACTCCATTTATATCAGATGAGTGAGTCCACGAATCATTCGATGCTCTTAAGAAATCCTTGGTATCGATGCCTCTGTTGAAGCCTCCTGACTATAGTAGAGATTATTTGCTATATATCACTGCATCTGAAGGGACAATTGATATGGTTCTTGTTAAAGAAGACAATGAGCTCCATGAGCACATTGTCTACTATCTTATTCAAAATTTAATCGGTCCTGAGCTTAAATACTCTCACGTTGAGAAGCTAGCCTTGGTTTTCATACATGCGGTTCAAAGATTACGACATTATATATTTCTTTGAAAAACTATCATAGTTGCGGATGTCAATCCATTTCAATACGTCCTTACCCGACGTATCATAGGGGGGAAATATAATAAGTGGATTGTCATTTTTCAAGAATTTGACCTCAATTTTGCTTCGATGAAATATAAGAAATTGCTAGTTTTTGTTGATTTAACATCAGACTTCCCTCGACTAGATGAGGATATTATCCATGTTGATTTGTTTGTGGATGAGTGTATTTTCATTATCTCATCTTCATACCTCTAGTATGGAGATATTTTTATCTGTCTTCAAGCCTTGAAGTTCTCTTAGCATCTATCGCAAGATGATCGACAACGTATACAACATCAAGCTAAAAACTACCTTATTGTCGGTGACACTTTGTATTGTCGAGGCAAAGATAATATCTTGTTTCATTGCTTGAATCATAAGAAAGTTGAGTTCATTCTTAATGACTGTCACTGTGGGGATTGTGGTGGTCATCTATCTAGGCTTGCAATAGACCAAAAAATATTGCGAGCTGGTTATTTTTGGATGTTAATTTTTAAAGATTGCATTGAAGCGGTCAAGAAGTGTCACCCTTGGCAGGTGTTCTCTCAAAAAATGTGCTCGCATCCGAACCCTCTTCACCCAATCATCACCATTAGTCCCTTCACTAAAAGGGGGGTGGATTTGATGGACTATAACCCAACTTCGGCTGGGGGGCATCAACATATTATCATGGCAGTGGAATACTTCACTAAATGGGTAGAGGCCATGCCTACTATTAAATTTGATGGTAAGACTGCAACATTTTTCGTGTTCAACCAAATTATAGCATGGTTCAGAATCCCTAGGGATATTTTCACTGATCATGGAAGTCACTTTTAGAATGAAATGATGAAAGAATTAACATCAAAACTGGGGTTTAAGCACGATCATTCTTCCCCTTATATTATCCCAAGGAAAATGGACAAGTAGAGGATGTGAAGAAATCTCTCAAGACCAATTTGAAAAAACTTGTTAATCAGAGAAAATCGGACTGGCATCTAATTCTTTACCCTATGCTTCGGGCATACCAAACCTCGGTTAAGACTTCCCCCGGTTTTTCTCCTTTTTAGTTAGTACATGGTGTGGAGTCGATCCTTCCAATTGAATCTGAAATGCATTCTCTCAGATTGGAAATTGAGCTCCTACCTGACACTTCTGATCTTGAAAAATTCCTTGTACACCTAGAGCATCTAGATGAGCATCGTCAAGACACCTCTACAAACATCGAAGTGAAAAAGCGATGTGTTAAGGTGCAGTATGATAGGTATGTCTATCCTTAGCAGTACATTGAGGGTGAATTGGTCCTCTTGTATGACCAAGCCAAAGAAATGTTGGGGGTAGGCAAGTTTAATCCCATGTGGCATGGTCCTTATATCGTGCAACGTGTTTGGGAAAAAGGAGCATATGAATTAGAAGATTATGAAGGGAGTATGTTGGCTGAGCCCAGAAATGGGATCTACTTGAAAATATATTACGCTTGAGCCCTTAAGCTTGGGCGTGACTCTTTGTATACTAGTGTATCTTAGTGTATACATATATTTTCCTTTGTGTCATCGGATTTTTTATCGAGTTTTTTCTTGGCTTGCAGATGTTAACGGAGTCTTTAGTTTACTTAGGATTTGCAGACAATGCTAGTTTTCATACAAAGAACTTTGCTTCCTCCTCTTGGGTCATTTACTCACCCGAGGGTCAACTGTTGTATTTAGGTGGTGGTTTTCTACGGCCATCAATGAATACTATGGCTGAATATAGCACCATTATAGATATATTATGAGATGTCATTTCACATGGTGTTCGGTCTTTAGAAGTTCATATGGACTCCCAGTTATTATTATTTCAGTTGAACAATAGTTACATGTGCGAGACCCTACTCTACTCCGACGATTCCTATGGGTACAACTTTTGGAATGACATTTTGATTTTATTACTTATAATCATATACCTAGAAGTTATAATTATGTATCCGATGCATATGATAGTTATGTTTTAGATTGGCATTTATCACATAACTAATGTAAAGAAAACACATCCATTAATGTACACATTGTAACATATATAAGTAAATCTGAAGACCAATGTTTTTATATTTTATCTCTCCAAAAAATATGGTGTCATAGTCCAAAATGGGGCTCACACCCTCAAAATACATATATGGTCGATAGATATAATGACCATGGCATCTACACCTGTGGTACAAAATGTGTATCATGATAGCATACTATGGAATTTGCGAGATGCTAAAAGAGTCACTCCCATGCACGGGGCACATCCACCACCTATTGTTGCATAGCCTCTGGTAGATCCACCACCTGAACCATAAGAATCTTGTGTGTCAAACAAGACAGGTTCCCTTGCACACTTTGTAGCACTCTCTCTACATATCCTCCTGCTGGCTCATCTCCATGATTCCTCCATTGATGTTGTGGGAATCGATCTGGTCATCGCGAACCCACATCTTAGTAACAAAGTAATTGTCAATACTTGATACCATCCAAAAATATTTTCATTTTTTATTATTTTTGAAAAAAACAAAAAAAATGAAATATATATAAAATTTGTTTCATACCTATATCACCATAGGTGGAGCCTGGAGGTAATGGAATATCTATATCTCCTCTATATTTGATCCCATAATAAGGGTAGTGATCTATGGCTATCACCTGTCAACACCACTGATGTAGTGCCCCTACCTCAATAGGGTCTATTGACCTCTCGGTCTACGGATATTTCAATTCCTCGAGCCGAAATATCTCCTCGGTCCCCTCCGAAACCTTCAACAAATATGACTACAGGTCCTTTTATAAGTTAAACCTACACGAACAAGCACTAGGCATGATCCTCCACTCCACATGACCACCGGCGTGACCACTTGACTTAAGCCAAAAGGTATTTTTCATTTCGCAATTTCGAGACTCCTGCTATGAGTCACTCTGACTCTTCTGATTCCTGAAACCCTGAAATGGGATAGCAGTCCTTAGCTCCTCCTTCAACCCTCCACTGATGTGACCTCCGACTGAACCGCGGGGTCCACCTCCAAGTGCATTGGTATTTCATGTATCAGGGATTTGGGAAATGATTACCTCTCCTTTCCCTGAAAGGCAATCTCGCGATGATTTTATGGTATATCGATGGTCCTTGTCTCCTGTGATCCAATGTTCCACGTTCTTCCTTTGCAAATTGGGATTTCGTGACTTATGAATTATAGTTACACTTCCTCCACACTCTCGGCTTCCAAAGTGTCAATATTATAGATGTCAAATAAATAGATCTTGCATGTTCATATCTGACTACTTCTATCCCTCCCGATCTTGAAATATCTCTGCAAACTCAAGGATTCTAAGGAATCTTGCGCACACTCCTTGCAGCTTCACGGTAACCTCTGGTTATATGATATCTTCCAAATATGCACACTCCTTGCAACAAAATCCTTCAACCACTCACTTGGGTTGGAAAAGTATAAGACTCACTCTAAACCTATGCACACCTTGCACGAATCTATGAAATACTTTCACTTCTATTGGTATAAGAACAATGGTATCTCTCCTGAGATTTTGTGAGATGGGACTCAGAAGCTCGTCAATGCACTCCTTGCAGACCTTCACTGAACTCCTTGCAGGAATTCTTAGGAAGAGAAACAATTGAAACTTATACTCTCTCTCTCTCTCTCTCTCTCTCTCTCTTAGACTTCATACATTCAACATGAAATCATACACATAAACAACATTGAAACAAATTCATAACATAGCATATAAGAAAATTGTAAACATACCATTCAATAGATGCAAATAGTAACCATAAAAACACCATGAAACTGAATCAAATCTCTCTTGTATTAATTCAAGTGCTTCTGTCCATGGTCTCCATACAACTTCTACAATCTATGTTCTCCTTTGCTCTCTTTCTCTACAACTACTACTCTTACAATGAGAATTATGTTACAATACAATACATACAAGGGAGATTTCTTTAGTTTTCCCTCCTACAACTCTAAGCTATCTTATCGAATTAAATACTACAACTAATTTACATTTATTACATTAAATGCCTCCAACCGACAGATGAGGGAAAACTCTCAAGATCTGCATTACAATCTCCAAACCATAAAAGAAAAAGTATCTTTTTAGATATTACATTAGTGCTCTTTTTTTGAAATTTAAGTGTCTTCAAAATGCGCGCTTGTACATATCCAGCTATCCTCCACTTGATCTTGTTTACGATGCTCCTACATCATACTCCTCTGGCTGAAGAAATCATGAACTCATGTGCATGAGCTCCTGCACTTTCTCCCCATGTTTTTGAATATTTTCTTCACTTTCCCAACTGGAATCCTCAATCGGGTGTCCCTTCCACTTTACCAAATATTCAAAATATGTCTTCCTCGGGGTCTTCTTGACAACTCTCTGGTCAATGATCTTTTCCATCTACGGATTTTCAGCTATAGGCATCTGTTTGACCCACTGAATTTCCTTTTGATTCTCCTTTTTTCCTCCTTCATCTGCTCTGTAATGATACAAATCTACTATGTTAAATATGGGCGAGATTCCTACCCCATTTGTAAATTCCATATCATAATCATTTGCCTCAAATTTCCGTAAAATCTTACACGATCCTATCTTTTTCATCTTCAGTTTATTATATGTTACCCTTGGGAACATTTATTTTCTTAGATGTGCTAAGACTAAATATCCCACTTCGAATTGAAGTTCTCTCCTGTGTTGATCTGCTCTTCACTTATATTCCTGGTTGGAATTATGTAACCACTCTTTAATCTTACTATGGAGCTCCTGCATCTTCACTACAAAATCCTCTGCTCCAACACTTTTTAACTCATTCTGCTCGAAGTATCTCAACTCAGATACTCCTCTTAGCTACATTCCATACATTATCTAGAATGGGCTCTTTCCTGTGATCCTATTTGGTGAGTCATTATATGCAAATTCCGCTTGCAGCAGAATCTGATACGGCCACTGTCTATGATGTTCAGCTACTAAACTCCTCAACAAATCTCCCAAACTTCGATTTACTACCTCATTCTGTCCATCTGTTTGAGGGTGATATGCTGAGCTAAAAGATAAATTTGCTCCCAACTTCTTCCATAGTGTCCTCTAGAAATGACCAACAAATTTGGTATCCATGTCTGAAACAACACTCCTGGGTAAACCATGAAGTCGAACAACTTCTTTGAAAAATAAATTTACAATGTGTGTTGCATCACTGGTTTTCTGACATGGAATGAAATGTGCCATATTGGAGAATCTGTCGACTACCACGAATACAGAATCATAACCTCTTTGTGTCCTTGGCAGTCGTAACACAAAATCCATGCTTACCACATCCCACGGCCTCTCTGGTACTGGAAATGGTTGATATAACCCTGTATTCTGTCTTTTCCCCTTTGTGTGCTGGAAAATTCTACATCTGTTGACAAAATTATTGACATCCATCCTCATTCTTGGCCAATAATACAATTTGTTCAATTGCACAAATGTTTTATCATGGCTGAAATGTCCAGCCAACCCCCCACTATGTTTTTCCTTCAAAAGGTTTTCTCTCATAAAAATCTTCGGGATACACAACTGATTTCCTTTAAATAAAATTCCATCCTGAATCAAGTATTCAATCCATTGGATTCTTTCTCTTAGAACATTATTTTCACATGCTTCATAAGCATCCTTGAAATATGAATCATCCCTATACATTTCCTTAAGGTTATCAAAACCTAAGTTCTTCACTCGAAACTCCTGTAGAATCAAACATTTCCTGCTCAATGCATCAACAACCTTGTTAGCATTTCCAGAAATGTTCTTTATAACAAAAGTAAAGTTCTACATAAATTCAACCCATTTTGCATGTTTTTGGTTCAATTTCTCCTGTGTGGTTATAAACTGTAAGGCACGATTATCGCTATACAAAACAAACTCTTTCGGAACCAAGTAGTGCCTCCATTTCTTCAACGCCTATATGATTGCATAAAACTCTTTATCATATGTGGAATATTTCATCTTGGTCTCATTCAGATTCTCACTTAATTATGTAATTGGTCTATTGTCTTGGATTAAGACTACTCCAATCACAAATCCACTTGCATCACATCGCACTTGAAATGTTTTACTGAAATCTGGTAGAACCAAAACTAGTTGTCCGGTTATCTTCTCTTTCAACAATTTGAAAATTTTCTCTGCTTCCTCTATCCAATGAAAATATTTATGTCTTTTCTTGACTGTGTCCATCATTGGTGCATAAATCCCACTAAAATTTCTAATGAACTTCCTATAAAAACTAGCCAATCCATGGAATCTTCTGACTTCAAAGATATTCCTCGGTGACGACCATTCTATGATCGCTTTTACCTTGTCAGGATCCATCTTCAACTCATTCGAAGAGATCACACAACCCAAATAAATAAGTTTTGTCTTCATGAAATATGTCTTCTTCAGATTTATCAACAACTTCTCTTGCTGCAACCTCCTCATCACTAGAGTTAAATGTCTCAAATGTTCTTCCTCAGTGTTACTGAAGATCAGTATATCATCAAGATACACAATAAAAAATTTCCCAATGAAATATTTCAAGACTTCATTCATCAATCTCATAAAAGTACTTGGTGCATTTTTCAAACCAAACAGCATGACAATCCATTCATACAGTCCTTCATTCATCTTAAATGTTGTCTTCCATTCATCACCTTCCCTCATTCTAATTTCATGACATCTGGTTTTCAAATCAATTTTTGAAAAAAATCTTACTCCACTCAAGCAATCCATTAAGTCATCCATCCTGGGTAAAGGAAATCTATACCTGATGGTGATTTTGTTTATATCCCTCGAGTCCATACACATTCTCCAACCACCATCCTTATTCGGACTTAATATTGTTGGCACAACACATGGAATCAATATTTCTCTAACCAACCCTTTGTCCATCAAATATTGGAATTTCTTCTTAACTTCTTCATTCTCCTGCAACGTCAGTCTATACACTTCTTTGTTTGGTAAAATCACTCCTAGTATAAGGTCAATATGATGTCTTATACTTCTTTTGGGTGGAAAAAAACAAGGTAAATCGTCCACCACTATATCAGTGAAATTCTCTAGCAGTTCCTGAATCTCCTCAGGTAGATCATCTATTGAGGTATGCGTCAAGATGACTCTAGGTTTCCTCACAACAACAAACTGCATTTCTTGATCTTTCTTGACTTCATCTAGAATCTCCTTCCTACTCATGAGAAGTATAGTATTGCTTGTCTATGCTTTCACCTTCTTGTCTTCAATAGGAAACAACATATGCATTCTATTGTTCTTCTCCAAGGTATAAGTGTTCTTTCTTCCATCATGAACAAAATTTCTGTCATATTTCCACGGTCTCCCCAACTAAAGATGACAGACATCCATGGGAATAACATCACATAAAATCTCATCTCTATAACCTCCTATTTTAAATTCAACTAAACATTGTTTAGTGACAGTTACCTGATGTCCCTTTTGGAACCATGAGACTTTGTATGGAATCAGATTTGCAACTATCTCCAATTCCATATTTTCCACCATCTCTATGGATACTAGATTATCCATGCTTCCACTGTCAACTATCACCTTGCATACCCTATCCTTGGTCTTGCAAGTAGTTCTGAATAAACTGTTCCTCTAGACTGGATTCTTTGCCTCTTTCTCTAACTTCAAGAGAATTGTCTTCAACATTAAGGATTTTCCACCTTCTGCATCTTCTGCCTCAACATTTTTCCTTTTCTCTTCTGAAATGTGAGCTTTTCCTTCTCCATCTCTTTTTCTATCAAGACATTCCCAATATTTGTGTCTGATCTTTCCACAGACAAAACACTTTATTTAACTGCCTCTACTTGTTCATCTTCCTCTTGCTCGAGGAAAAGTGTTTCCATCAGCATATGGTCTCCCTTGTGAATTTCCTCCCCTTTCTCGTTAGTTATGAGGCTTCTTTCCTTCATCCTTGGTCTTCTATACTCTATCCTGGGCAATTTCTTTGCCTCTTCTCTGACTTCTACCTCTTCCCCTTTGACCTTGCTTTCGGGCCAATTTCACTTCCACCTTCGAAGCAAGTTGATAAGCAACTTCTACAGTTATTATTGTCACCATGATAATCTCATCCTGAATCTCATATCTCAAGCCATTCATTTATCTAGCGACCTTTTCATCATCACTCTTGCGATGACCAACTATGATATTTAACCTATAAAACTCCTCAGTGTATTCCTTCACTGTCATCCCCTTATGTCTCAAATTATGCATTCTTCAAAACATACTAATTTGGTAATCCTTGGGTATAAACTTGCCTTTCATATTTGCTACCATCCTATCCCAGCTTTTGATTCTTTGTTTTACCTTACAACGCTTGTCATCCTGTAGTTCATCCCACCACAATGTTGCATGAACTTTTAGTCTAGTGACAACATGTTTAACCTTCTTATATTCCTCAATGTCTTCATAATCGAAATATTTATCCAGAGCTCTAAACCAATATAGTATCTCCTCAGCATCTAAGTTGCCTTCATACATCGGGATATCAATATTTTCTCTGGAACCTATTCTTGCAACAACTTTGAATAGAAATTCCTGTGCAGCATCTTCGGCCACAAATTCTTCTTCGGCTCCAGCTTCATTCTCTCTTTCAGCCTCACTGACATCTCTAGTATCAATTGTTCACCGTTGTGCTGTCTGCATATCATCCAATCGATCACGAAGCTCCCTCATTTCTATTTCCATGGATGGATTGAGTAAATCTCTTTCTTGATGTCTTCTTGGCGGCATTGTTTCAATCTATCCACATAGAATTCAAACACAATCATCCTTTGTCTTCCCTCTATGTAAAAAAAAGGTTGTTAGCTAAGCTTTGATACCACTTGATGAAGTGCTCCTACCTCAGCAAGGTCTGCTGACCTCCCGATCTACGGATATTTCAATTCTCTGAGCCGAAATAGCTCCTTGGTCCCCTTCAGAACCTTCAACAAATATGACCACAAGTCCTTTTAGAAGTTACACCTGCATGAACAAGCACTAGGTGTGAACCTCTACTCCACACGACCACCGGTGTGACCACTTGACTTAACCCAAAAGGTATTTCGCGTTTCACGATTTCAGGACTCCTGCTACGAGTCACTCTGAATCTTTTGATTCTTGAAACCCTGAAATGGGCTAGTGGTCCTTAAATCCTCCTTCAACCCTCCACCAATGTGACCTATGGCTAAACCCTGGCATCCACCTCCGAGTACGTCGGGATTTTACGTATTGGGGATCTACAAAATGATTACCTCTCCTTTCCCCAAAAGGTGATCTCATGATGATTCTATGGCAGATCGATGGTCCTCGTCTCCCATGATCCAATGTTCCACATTCTTCCTTCGCGAATAGATATTTCATGACTGACAAATTCTAGTTACACTTCCTCCACACTCCCGACTTCTGAAGTGTCAATATTCCAGATGCCAAATCAACGGTTCTTGCCCATTCATATATGATGACTGCTATCCCTCCCGAGTTTGAAATCTCTCTGCAAACACAAGGATTCTAAGGAATCATGCGTGCACTCCTTGCGGCTTCACGGTAACCTATGAGTATCTGATATCTTCCAACTTTGCACACTCCTTGCAACAAAATCCTTCAACCACTCACTTGGGTTGGAAAATTCTAAGACTCACTCTCAGCCTGCGCACACCTTGCATGGCTCTATGAAATACTTTCATTTCTATTGGTATAATAAAAACGATATCTCTCCTGAGATTTTTTGAGATGGGACTCATAACCTCGTCAATACACTCCTTGCGGACCTTCATTGCACTCCTTGCAGGAATTATCAGGAAGAGAAACAATTGAAACTTATACTCTCTCTCTCTCTCAGACTTCATACATTCAACATGAAATCATACACATAAATAGCATTGAAACAAATGCATGAAAAAGCATATAAGAAAACTGTAAACATACCATTCAATAGATGCAAATAATAACCATAACAACACCATGAAATTGAATCAAATCACTCTTGTATTAATTCAAGTGCTTATGTACATTGTCTCCATACAACTTCTGCAATCTTTGCTCTCCTCTGCTCTCTTTCTCTACAACTAATACTCTTAGAATGAGAATTATGTTACAATACAATACATACAAGGTATATTTCTTGAGTTTTCCCTCGTACAACTCTAAGCTCTCTTATCAAATTAAAGACTATAGCTAATTTACATTTATTACATTAAATTCCTCCAACCGACAGAAGAGAGAAAATGCTCAATATCAGCGTTACAATCTCCAAACCATAAAAGCAAAAGTATCTTCTTAGATATTACATTAATGCTATTCTTTTGAAATTTAAATGTCTTCAAAATGCGCGCTGGTGCATATCTAGCTGTCCTTCACTTGTGCTTGTTTACGATGCTCCTACATCAGCCACCAGAAGAAGAACTCACCATTGTAGGGGGGTGGCACCCTACAACCTCTTAACCACCTCATCACCTCCGTCCATTGTGAAATGGATGGATCATGTGGTCCGTGTGGAACGATCTCGACTCTAGGTCTCAATCCTGGAACCTGCTCAAAGAAAAAACTACACAATATAGATGCAAACCCAAAGTTCCTCTTCCTACCTTGTTTGCAGTCTATCAGCTAGCTCTTCATGTTAACCAATAGTGATGTGCACCCATCATAAACAGTGGGTCGTAAACACTCCACTGAGTAAAAAATGAGTGGACTTAATGCTTGATGCAACGAGGTTGTAACACCCTGTTTCCCCCAGATTGTAAATATAACTGGACTGGCCAAGGACTATGGAAAACTCATAAGTATGAATATGTGATGTAAATGGACCTGCAGGAAG
>SNQJ01S0149154.1:0-21593 GCA_010110895.2 Picea sitchensis
TATGGGCATTCAAGCCACCATAGATTATCCATGATAGGTTGAGTTGGAGGGTAAATGGTGAGCTTTTGGATAGAGAGTCCATTTGAGATGGTCATTTCTCCCTCTCTACAGCCAATAAATGCATTGGTTGTAGCTAGCCAAGGTCTTCCCAAAATGACGGGATGGCCTTTGGTAGGATTCTTTGAGTGAATGACAAGAAAATCTACTAGGTATTCCCATGAGGCTAAAGTAACCATGATATCATCTAAAATTCCTTCAAGTATAACACTAGTCATATATGCTAATTCCAAAATGGTTGGGGTAGGCCTAAGAAGAGGTTGTAACTGTACTTGTTCCAAGGTAGTAGCGGTCATAACATTGATGGCTTCTCCTAGGTCTATGAGAGTGTTTCCAATGCAGACCTCATTAATGGTTATGGTCACTATGGGGTTTCCTCGGTTCCCATATTTTGCTAGCTTTGTGTTATAACAATATTTTCCCCACCATTGCTATCTTGCACAGAGGGCCTTTTTCCATTTCCCTATGTAGACTTGTCATCCTTTTTTGATGAATCCAGAGCCAAAAATACACATTTTTCCACATATATGCGCCCTATCTTCTATAAAACATGTGTATACGCAGGCTGCTCCACTACATCCCGCATACATCAAGATTTGTGCCAAAAAATACAAAATGGAGTTGGGTTTCCATGTCACGAAGGAGATCTCTGATCCTTGGCCTTCTACATACTGGAAACATTCTGACTCAACCCTTCAGTTTCATTTTGAAGACTATAAAAGAACAATTATGAGCTAAGAGGAGAAAGCATTCAAATTTGAGAGAAAAGTTACTCTGGAGAAATTACTTCATATTGAGTTTGTATCCCTTTGTCCCTCAAGTCTAAATAGAGTGTTCATACCCCAAGCTCTTTCCCTATTGTTGAGAGAACATCATTGTCTCTCTCCTATGAGCTTGCCTTTGGTGGAGAATTGAAGTAGTGGAGGCCCAGTTGGAAGGAACTTGGTTTCTTGGTTTCGAAGCATGTCGACACGGAAGTCCGTAATGTTGTCACTTCTGCAATCAATTATTAATAGAAATACTCCTTTCTCGTCCTATTGGTATCATTCAAATATATGATTATTATCCGTGGGCATGTTTGTAATGTTTATTAATGGATTATGTTATCTAATGTGCTAACCCCTTTATACTATCACCATGTACTTGATATTATTGTTTGTTAAGAACTTATTGCAGGTATAAAGCTTTGGGTCGATGTGCTCAACGGTGGAACATCATCGAACGTTGGATCAAGGTAGGCCTCTTTCTTATCTTGCACATTAGTTTATATAACATACAATGGAATTGAGTTGATTTCTGCAATCATACCTGTCTGTTGTGGTTTACCCTTGGCCATAGAGAGTTTTTCCCTCGTAACAGAAATGGTGACTCCACTGGGGAGAGATCTTCCTTCTAAGGGTTGAAGTACTTTTTCTCCTTGCATTTCTCTTTTTCCTTTGTGTTTCTTGTCATATCACTTCTTGACAAATTATGTTCACTCTAGGTCTGATTTTTCAGCCTTTTTACCCTTTCCTGGCCTTGTTTTCAAGCCTGTATGTGCCCTATTGCCTTGACAGTCACGTACACATGCGTGATGTCTCACTGGTAGATGCATGTATACGCCTTGTTTCCCTGAGCAGTCGCGTATACCACTTTCCCTTGCTTGTTTTGTTGGTTTAGTGATTGTTGGGTGGGATTTGATGATTTATGAGCCTTCTTAGGTCTCTGTAGTGCTTGTTGAGTTTCTTTGGGTTGACAGGAAACCTGTTGGGAGTTGAATTTTTGGGTGTATTCTTTCTCATTGTTTTTTATTTTCAGTTTGTCCTTGAACCCTGGGTTGTTTGCTTGGCTGCTTGATATTATGCTTGAAGTTATTTCATTCATACATAGTAGAAGTTATATATCATGTTGTTTTTCAGTCCATGCATTTTCTCTTTAATATATTGAAAATACAAAAATAGGCATTTTGCATTGGTTATCATTTTTGTCTTTGAACCTTTATCATTAGCTTAGTGCATTTAGCAAAAGATTGCATTTTACTTCTAAATTGCAAAGTTGAGATTGAAAATTGCACTGTTTTTATTAGCATATCATTCATTGAAAAGTTAAAGGTAGACTTTGCATTATATTCATATTTATCTTCTTGTAGAGTCATAACATCATGAGTTTTGCTTCCATACCCTTTTGAGTAATCACAGCCAATAAAATTTATGCTTTAAACTAAAATTGATTAGTCACGATTTTATTTTTTAGGGTGCACAATCTAGTCTAGGGTTTAGTGCCTTGGAATAGGATTTTGTGAGTAAACTTCTCCAAGGAAATTAAATCAAAATATGTGTCTGAGACAGGGAGTTGAGAATTCCATTGTATAATTGGTAAGATCAGGAGGCTCCACTCACACCAGAGTTAATCATGAGCTCGCACAAAGTTAGTTGAAGGTATAATCCTTGGATACTCACCTAGCATCAAAGATATTTCTGTGGATTTATTCATATTTGGGGATATTGCTAGTACCCATACCTCTGTGAGAGGTAGTTCTTTCAAGGTTTCAGTCTTTTCTACCCTGCCCATACGGTGATCCAGACTTACGACTTCTCTCCTATGGATCAATTATACAATGGTTTATTAGTTTCTTGACTTAGGTATCTCATAGGTTACTTGCAGGGGTTATTATGCTTGTACCCTGGGTCAGATAGGGGTTGGAAAACACACAACCTTTATGGAGGATTACCTCTCTGGGGGGATCTGACTGACTGGTTGTTAATCCCACGAGGACCCCTATAACTAATTCGGTTACCTCCAAACTTTAGCAAGGAGTCTCAGGTCCTTCTTGGATGAGACATACCTTATTTAGTGAGGGAGGCCACTCAGCCACTTTAGCCCATTTACGTGCATATTGGTCGTTTGAATTTTTGGTATGCTCTTTGACTACTAGTTGGCCTTAGGAGTCTATTTTGGGTTTCATCATTATGGACAATGGAGTTTCTTTTTCTCCCTCATTCACTGCTAACCACCCCATGATGCCTGCTCATTTCATGGAGACAGACCCTTCCGCTTTTTACAATGTTACGCAAAACTACAACGCTCAGTCCTCACCTTGGGTCTCTAGTCATTTTTCTGTTGATATGCCTTCCCCTATGCAATCATCTCCCTGGCCCACATATATGGATCCTAGCATTGTATCTAGGGGCACCATGGCTCTGATGCCTACTTCTTCGTTTGATATGAGTCGTGTCCCCATGGGAGGTTGAAACCTTTCCCTTTATGGATCCAATACTAGCTATTCTCTTTTAGGAGCCAATACTCAGATAGGTGCTTATCCCACTTATTACACCCCACCCATGTATCTTTCATCTGCCATGTCAATTCCTTCAAACACTTTTTCCATGACAAGTCCTCAAGTACCCCCAGATCTTTCATATGGGAAGAATCAATTTTACGGTTCGGGCTACCCTCTTTATGGGACCCCTTCACAAGGGGGAAACATATATCCTCACTCGAATAATTCTTATCCTACCTCGATATCTTCACAGACCTCGGTGACGATACCCGTCCAAACCTCTTCAGACCATTTTGGCATTGGCCACCACTTTTCTGGGCTGGGACAAGGGGTACACCAGGATTCTTTCTGGCCTGCAATTTTTAAGAATCAATATTTCCCTGGACCTTGGAATCAAATGCTGCAATCTATCACTAGCCCAGTCACTGTCAGTCATACTTTTTCTCTATAGCCAACCTCTGCCAGACATGTCAGAGATGGGTCGAATTTTTATAAACATTATGTCGACAACTTGCCCCCAACCTTTGCCAATTATGTCGAGGGAACCATCATTTTTACCCCAAATCATAGTCGTGTCACGTCTCTAGCCTCTATTCATCATACAGGAGATGACTCTCTTTCCCCTACTAGTCACATCGAGAAGCCTAGATGTCTCAAACGTAAGCCTAAATTACTTTGCAGGACTTGTGAAGGAAGTCACCTTACTCGTTTGTGCCCAGCTACTACCAGGATACCAGAAGCGTGGGGCTCACCCAAGAGCCCTTTGGATTATGAGGCATCAATGGTTTCTCCTCACACCACTTCTCCTTTTATCATCTCAGTGGTTCCACTGACGGAATCCTCTCCCGACCTCACCCCCTTTGTCAACGGTGAAGCATCTCTTGCCCCCATTACTATGCATCCTCTTCAACCTATAATTGAAGAAGTGGCCATACCAGTGCAATCTCTGGTCAATCCTACTCTCCCTGAAGAGAGTGATTTACCTTTCAGTCATGTCATCAATATTCCAAATCCTCCCCCTTTTGAACAAGAGAGATTTATTCTTCCCCTGAATACTCTCCCTCCAATTCCTAATGAGGTTCCCTTTGATTGGGACAACCTGATGGAGCATCCCATACCCCTACCTATATATTTTCCATTACGAGACATTATTCAAACCATCACAGAAATTGTATCTTATGTTAGCACTTTCTCCTCCTCGACTTGGAGAGATTTGGTTTTTCCCAATCTTTTGTCAGCTATCCGTGAGATACTGACTTTCCGCAGAAGACCGAGATGGGAGCCTTGGCCTCCCCCTTCACATGTTGATTAAGACAACAAAACGAGTCTTAGTTAATCTCTTTTTCGACTCATCTAAAAATCGAAAAGATTGCCGAGTGATTTTTCCCTTTCACACTCGTTAAATTGGATTTGAAAGGTCATGAGTCTTATTTAAGCTCTTTTCTGACTCGTTATCAAAAATAGAAAAGATTGTCGAGTGAACTTGTCTTTTTCACACTCATAAATTGGATTTGAAAAGACGTCTATTTGGCACAAGTTTACCCCTTTTTCACACCAAGTAGACTACAAGACATAAAAAAGGATATTTTTTTGTGTTAATTTGTGATTGCATCTCATGCCCTCACTTGTAGTATTGAGCCTTTAGTCAATTATCACTTTGTGTTATAAACCATTGCCTAAGCAGTTTTTGCATCCTCAACCAAGCAGAGCCTTGTTTATAGCCTTCGCAGTTTGACACTCTATACCCTGGAGGGAACATCACCCCGTGTGTCCATCCACCGCTTGCAATTCCTTGCATTAAGCATAGGTAAGTTCCACTATTGGAACTATTTTTGCTTACTTGTGACACTTGTTTCCTCCTCTGTATCATAGCATTCATTTGTTATGAAAAAACAAAAAAATACAGGTGGGAAGGGAGTACTATATTATAATTGGCAGCAGTCATGTCGCCTTTGAACAGAGCACAAAATTATTGAGTCCTTGTGTCATCATAATTTTGGGTTTAGCATGGCCTTAGGAAGTTGATCTCGTCACAGAGTTTTCTCTACCATCTAGTTACTCTTCCAGTCCCCATAGAGAACGTTATTGATGCCTCCTGCATCTAATAGTCACATCATTGAGTCTATGCTGCTAGAGTCCACCATATGTCTCATGCTCTTGTTCAAAGGAATTCTATCAACCTGTGTCGGCCACTCCTCAGAAATATTTACTTTGCATGTCGGCCATACCCTCAGTTTGTCTCAGAATCACATGATACTATGGTATTATCATGCACCCTGGCCCTACTTGCATCATCGGTAGGTCACCTTGAACCCAACAATTGGCATTTCATCATCGGTCGCTGACTGGGTGGTTTCCCTTATGTTCGACGACAAGACATCTATTCACACTTTGGGATTCGTGCAGTGTCTTGGATGCCATTAGCCTTATTGGTGGTATCATCACCTTTGTCAACAATTTTCATCATTGGCTGCTATTCAGAGGGTCTTTTTCATATATCGCTTGCATTTGGTACACGTGAAAGATGCACAGGGTCGTTGGTTCGTGAACATTTTTTTCGTCCGATCTCCACCAAATCATGAATCTCCTGCTTTGATCCTCGTGCTGACTAATGATAGATGCCTTAATGCTCTCCTTTCAGCGGTTCTCTTTCCATCGACTTCAGCTCATTTATTCTAGATACGAGACCTAGAGTTTTATGAGTACCTTGAGGCTTGCNCCTGATAAATGGATTTCTCAAGTGTTTGACACCGAATCCTTTATTCACACTTGTAGGAATGTACTCGGTGCCTTGATACCTACTTTCATTATTGGTAGGTTGTCTCACGTTTGTTAACGATATACCTCAATGACTGGTAATCAAATGATGTATCACCGTGTTCGACCTCAACTCCTTTATTCACATGATGTAGAATTGCTCCCTTGGTGGATAGTGTAGAAGACTAGAAGAGATCACTACGTGGTCACAGCTTTCCTGAGTTGTTGCTTCCCTTTCATTGGATCAACACCTATTCGACTTCAGTGATCGTGGGATATTAGATTGTAATCCATGGTATACAAACATCTTCAGATTGATTTTGAGACTGGTTTCACTGGGTCTTGTTCGTGACTATGACAACTTTTGGCATATAACCGCATTTGTATTTTCCTGTTCATGGCCACATACACTTATTTGGTATATTTTCCACATGGATCTGCATTGTATTCTTGGCAGTCATGTATGCAAAGTTAGTACAGAATGTAATGAGAAATCGAGTTCGTCCAGCTGGTTCTCTACCACTCCATTTCTGGGTTATTTATAATGTATTTCAGCCATCGTAGATACTCCTCTGACCTCACACATTAGGGGGCATCTTTTATAGAAAGATTTGTCCCACCATTGTTATCTTGCACAGAGGGCCTTTTTCCATTTCCCTATGCATACTTGTCATCCCTTTTTGATGAATCCAGAGCCAAAAATACACATTTTTCCACATATATGTGCCCTATCTACTATACAACACGCGTATATGCAGGCTGCTCCACTACAAACCATGTACATCGGGATTTGTACCAAAAAATACAAAATGGAGTCGAGTTTCCATGTCATGACAGGAGATCTCTGATCCTTGGCCTTCCACATATTGGAAACATTCTGACTTGGCCCTTCAGTTGCATTTTGAAGACTATAAAAGCACAATTCCGAGCTATGGAAAGAGGATAAAGCATTCAACTTTGAGAGAAAAGTTACTATAGAGAAATTACTTCATATTGAGTCTGCATCCCTTTGTCCCTCAAGTCTGAACATAGTGTTTATCCCCCAAGCTCTTTCCCTATTGTTGAGAGAACCTCATTGTCTCTCTCATATGATCTTGCCTTTGTTGGAGGATTGAAGTGGTGGAGGCCCAGTTGGAAGGAACTTGGTCTCTTGGTTTTGAACCATGCCGACACGGAAGTCTGTAATGTTGTCACTTCTGCTGATCAATTATTAATAGAAATACTCATTTCCCGTCCTATTGGTATCATGCAAATATATGATTATTATCCATGGGCATGTTTGTAATGTTTATTAATGGATTATGTTATCTAATGTGCTAACCCCTTTATACTATCACCATCTACTTTCTATGCTTGTTTGTTAAGAACTTATTGTAGGTATAAAGCTTTGGGTCGAAGTGCTCAATGGTGGAACATCATCGAACATTGGATCGAGGTAGGCCTCTTTCTTATCTTGCACATTAGTTTATATAACATACATTGGAATTGAGTTGATTTCTGCAGTCATACCTTTCTTTTGTGGTTTACCCTTGGACATAGAGAGTTTTTCCCTCGTAACACTTTGGCTACTCTGATATATATTCAGAAAGTCCTCCTATCAAATGTATTGTAGGAGGGTCCTTTTGCTTCCTACCTGGCTTCTTAATGCACAATTCTTTGACTACCTTACTGTAGATTGGAATGTATTTAATGGCTTGAAGCAAGGGAATCTTGACACAAATATTCTTCAATTCATTCAAGATGTCAAATTCCGGTCAGGTGGTAGGTTTCTCGATTACCAATCTGTCTAGATAAGGAGGGGCCTTCGTAATTTGTGAAGGTTCATTTTGGGGAAGTTTGAGTTCTTGGTTTTTAGGAATAATAACATCTTCCCACCTAGTGTCATCCGTGGGTTGTTTGGTGGTTTCTTATTCTTCTTCATCCTCTTGGATGACTACTGAAGGCCTCTACCTGTCCAGAACTTTTCCCGATCTTAGTTGAATTTCTTGTAATGGAACAGGGGTAATGACATACGTCGGGAAGGCATGCATATCAACATTGTGAAGAGGTTGAGGGGGATTATTATTGGGATTAGGCACTGGTTGTGCTGGTAATAATGTCGGTCTTGGGGAGCTTGTATTCTGATATTGTAGCGATTGTTGTTGTGGAATAGGAGGTAAAGGTGGTGGAACAAAACCTGGAAAAAGTTGTAGAGTGTTCGAGGGAAACTGGGGATAAGGATGGTTGGACATAGGGACATGTGGATCTTGAGGGTTTCATTGGTTATGTCCTTCTCTCCATCCTTGAATCCAAGGATGTTGATATTATGTAGACCATTTTTTCCAACCTGGTGAGTTCCACTGTTGTTGTTGTTGATAATAGGGTGGAACTTGAGATTGTAGATCTAGGTATGTGGGTTGGTTCCTAGGTTGCCATGGCCTCCTAGGTGCATAGGAAGACTCCCCAGGATCTCCGCTCCTATATATGGCTAACAAACCGAGCAATGATGGGAATTTCCTAGTTGAATGGTCTTTTGTGCAGAAGCCACAAAATAAAATGTTATCTAATGGGCATTCCCTTGAGGAATGCTTCCTTCTGCCTATTGGGCAATATATGTTCATTGCTGCATTTTCCTCCTCCTGTTTCTTTTTAATATTTAGGGTGTCCAACTGGAAACCTATTGTGCTTAAGATATCTATCTTGAAGTTCTCTAAAAGGATCCCTATCTTTTCTCTTGTGATACCACCTGAACTAATTGGTTTTAAGTTTCTATTATAAGGGTCTCGAACATTCTTTCATGTTTTGGCTCTACTCCTTGAGTAATTTTTACACATTTCACATATTTTGGAAAATGTTTTATGGGAGATGTCACTCGATTCCATCAGGTTAAGCATCTCTAGATATTCTTCTAAAATTCCCTTAAGGAAAATATCCCTAATTGCATCCTCTGGGAGGTCATGGTATTTTGACTTATGGGAGATATAACCAAATCGTTCCATATAATATTCGAGGGTCTCGTTTTCTAACTGTTGGATTTTAATGATGTCATTACGAGACTCCTTGGTCTTTCAGTAGTCTTGGTACTTTTTAAGAAAGATATATTTCATGTCTTCCCAAGACCTAATACTGGATTCTCCCAACCCCATGAACCATCTTAGTGCAGAGTCTTTGAGGGTGGCAGGAAAGAGTTTTAGTTTCTGGGCATCTTGTACGTAGTTGTAGCTCCCACACAAGATGTCGAATTCAAATAGGAAGGTGTCTAGATCTTCATTGTTTTTACCATAAAAGGTGGGCAGTGTTGAGAGAGGAATATTTTTCATATTGACATTCGGGGTGGTGTCCAAAATTGGAAACTCGAAGGTAGTTTCGGTTTGGTTTCCAGCTTCTTCTTCCTCCCCATGTCTTACATTTTTATGATACTCTTGATCATCCATATTGGTTTGGTTTCCAAAAAGAGAGTACCTAGGTGGTTTTATCTTTGAAGAGAACAAGGTTTCCCTTTGATGGAAAGGTCTTCCTACTGATTGGATGTATGGGACTCTACTTGAGCCGATTGAGACTATTGGTGCCAAGGTTTATGTGTCAGTTTGAGAGATAATTACGTTGGATGAACTACCAAACAAAATATTCACCCATTTAGGGTCTATGATGGCTTCAAAGTTAGGATCTCATGGTGGTGGTGTAAAATAAAAGGTTGTATTGTTTGGTTCTATAGAAAGCTCGAGTTGTCTTGCCTCTTGTTCCACTATTACTGATGCTTCAATTTTCTATTCTATAGTGCTCCCTATGTTAGTTTCTCTAGAGACTTCTTTATCTCTTTGATTTGAGCTAGCTCTTATTATTCAGTATCGGTCTGTGGAGCTTATGAATGGAATGTTCCTTCCCCCAAAAAGGTCAGAAGGAACCTTGGTTGAAAGATCTGATTTAGATTTAATGTATCTACCTTTCGGGTCTCTAGGTCTATTCATGAAAGTAAAGAAAAACTACCATTGGGTTTGGGGGAGCCTGCAATAGCAGATGCATGGGTTCTTACCTCTCGTCTTAAAGTTCCCCCCGCCACCAATCTAATTCTAAGGTCTAGAAATGATCTATTTCCTACCTATTTTGTACCTTGAGACAACTCCCCAGCAATGACACCAAAAATGATGGGTGTTCTATATGCACTAAAAACACACTAAAACACTCGATTAAATTGTCCACCCAGGGTAAGTAAACTTAGAGTTGTAGAAAAATATATGCCAAGGTAGAAGGGCTAGTAGTAGTATATTCTAACTAAGGAAGTGGCTATCTAAGGGCTAATCTACTCAAGCAAGGACTACTAATGATCAAACTCTACTAAGCAACTCAAACTATGTACCCTAAGTAACCTTTGAATGAAGGATCGATGGATAGTTCTTAATAAAGAAAATGGAAACCCTACTTAAAGGAAACTAGTTCATTCATAACAATAAGCAAAAGCAAACTATTCATCTAATAAACAAATAGCAACAACAAACTACTTGTAATTAACCTACTTAAATTCAATAAGCAATTATCCTGTGAAAGCAAGTAAATAAACAAGCAACTACACTATCAAAGCAAGAATAGACAAGTAAGCAACTAACTTATTAAAGCAAGTAAACAACTAACTAACCTAGGATAACTTCTACAACAAGTAAACTAATTAAAACTACTCAATAAGCAACTAACTAAGCTAAGAGACAAGTGAGCTATATTCTTAATTTAAATTTCACAACTATTTCTAATTTACAAAAGGGAATCTACTAAATTGAAAGAAAGAGGAATTAACAACTAATCTTTAATCTATGATAAGCAAACTACTCTTTAATCTACCAAATCAAGAAGACTATTTATCTTACAACAACAAGAAAACTATCTTCTAATCTATGAAAGCAAAAAAGCTATCTTCTAATCTACGGAAACTCAAATATACTGTTGATGGTTGTGTGAATGTCTTCGGTGTCTTATAATATCACGATGGCATTTAACAATGAAAGATAATTCAAGAGGAATAAACTCGACATTGACTTCAATAGCAAAGTGAAAAGTGTGAATTAGGCAATCCAGTGAGAACTTAGCCATATTGAAAACAACATCAACTATCTTGCATATCCATGTGATTATTGATCATGCATTAATCATCAACAGTATAAAGAGACTATTCTATGAAAATCAATTCCACTGTATACTACATAAGCAACTCATACTACACTAAACTCAATCATTAACTACAAACTGAAATTGCAACCTAGATCTAAGAAAGAAATTGCATGAAGTAAGCTAAACTAGTTCTATTTGACAATTCAATTTGCAAAAAGAGAAAATATTCATAAACATAAATTAAACATTATTCTAGCATATGACAAGAAATGAAATGAACAAACTAACTAACAACTAGATAAGCAAAACTAAACAANGTGAAAGCAAGTAAATAAACAAGCAACTACACTATCAAAGCAAGAATAGACAAGTAAGCAACTAACTTATTAAAGCAAGTAAACAACTAACTAACCTAGGATAACTTCTACAACAAGTAAACTAATTAAAACTACTCAATAAGCAACTAACTAAGCTAAGAGACAAGTGAGCTATATTCTTAATTTAAATTTCACAACTATTTCTAATTTACAAAAGGGAATCTACTAAATTGAAAGAAAGAGGAATTAACAACTAATCTTTAATCTATGATAAGCAAACTACTCTTTAATCTACCAAATCAAGAAGACTATTTATCTTACAACAACAAGAAAACTATCTTCTAATCTATGAAAGCAAAAAAGCTATCTTCTAATCTACGGAAACTCAAATATACTGTTGATGGTTGTGTGAATGTCTTCGGTGTCTTATAATATCACGATGGCATTTAACAATGAAAGATAATTCAAGAGGAATAAACTCGACATTGACTTCAATAGCAAAGTGAAAAGTGTGAATTAGGCAATCCAGTGAGAACTTAGCCATATTGAAAACAACATCAACTATCTTGCATATCCATGTGATTATTGATCATGCATTAATCATCAACAGTATAAAGAGACTATTCTATGAAAATCAATTCCACTGTATACTACATAAGCAACTCATACTACACTAAACTCAATCATTAACTACAAACTGAAATTGCAACCTAGATCTAAGAAAGAAATTGCATGAAGTAAGCTAAACTAGTTCTATTTGACAATTCAATTTGCAAAAAGAGAAAATATTCATAAACATAAATTAAACATTATTCTAGCATATGACAAGAAATGAAATGAACAAACTAACTAACAACTAGATAAGCAAAACTAAACAAAAATTAGATAAGTAATCTGCAAATAAAAAAACTAAAACTAACACTATCCATCCACCGAAGCCCTGTCAAAGAAAGCATGGATTAAATTTTGTTTTAAACTCTATTTTAAATTCTATTTTAAACTTGATTTTAAACTATGTTTCAGCATAAATAAAATCTAATCTATCATCTAATCACACATGGGGTTAGTATCTAAGCTTGCAAGCTTGCTTCTACTAACTAAAAATTCATTACATATCAACAAGATCCTTCATAATAACCTGCAAAAGGAAACTAAAACAATTAAGCTATAACAACAATTTATATAGTGAGAAAACAAACTAACAATTCATGTACGGGAAAAGAAATAAAAAGACATATATGCTACTTAATTCATAACAAAACTCATAGAATAGTTACCCAAACTTCTGGTGGAAACCCCAGCAAGTTGTGGTCACTCTTCAAATGCACACCACGAACTTCAACAAAGCGATTTCACCATTAAAACTAAAAATGCAGGTTTTACAGAATTCTGGCAAAATAACAATAAAAATTGTCTTTCTCTCTAACTCTTTATTCCTGAAATTATAAACTTCTTAATTATTGTTTGACCACTGAGGTGGTATTTATAAGTTTTACAAACTGAGAGGTCGACCACTGGAGGGTCGATCCTCTTCTAAAAATAGTAAATTGCATTTAAGATGCCCTAACTGCCGAAATGAGGCGAGCCAATAATTGCCCAACATAACAACCCAAATTGAGTTGTCAAGAGTTCAATAACTGGAGGCCAGGAGCACGAGCAAAACCCATGTCTCTGATTTGCCTATCATTGGCTGCCAATACCATAATTGTCAAATTTCCCATCATTTTTGTGCAGGACAGAGTGTTGGATGGAGTATCGAACTGAGTGTCGGATGGAGTACCGGACTGAGTGCCGGAAGCAAAAACAAGATGCGATTTTACCCTGTGACACCAAAAAATGTGAATTATAATCCTGGAAACATAAAAACATACTAAATTACACTCAAGATCATCATAAAACACGAATTATGCATACCTAGTATGGATCATAGCATTTTGGCACAAAATCCCTTCAAAAACTTCTTCAAAACATGAAAACGCATATATACATTCAGCAAAAGTATCTAATTAATGTCATAAAATAGATCATATCACGGGCCCAACAACTCCTATTTATACTAAATATGTCTATCAATAGAACCATCTAGAGGAAGATCCTTCTAGAAGCGGAAACTTCTATTAGGTATTCTTACATTCGACTCATTCTACTTTATTGCAAGGCCTTATTAATATTGACCTTTATTACAACGAAATACATTGTTCTACGTATGTGAGGGGTTAGGTCCCTAACATTGGGAGAATCTTCGAAGTCCTTGATTGACAATAAGGAAGTTCACAAAACTTCTAGGGTTTCTCCATTAATTTGGACTGGTGAGAAAAATAGATCGAAAAACCCTAGATCAAGATCTGACATTAACCCTCTGGTCACAAAACTATACTGCTCCAAAGCTATAGAGAATGGGAATCCCCGGTAGTACGAAGGTCAAACGAAGGAAAAGAGACAACAAAAAACTTTGAAGGTGCAAAACAGTCGACCTCTCTATGTTTTGCGGAAGGATGTATCATTAGAGTGGGTTGCAGGTCTAGCTTCGAAGGCTTTGGTGGGGAAATTTGTCTACCTGAAGATGACAAAATCAAATCTTAAGAAGTGGATTCAAGACCAATGGAAACCCTTGGTCGACTATTGTCCTCGCTTCAGTTTGTTATCGAATCACTAGATCATGTTTCATATCAAAGGGAGATCTTTTAAAGATTTAAACTAGTCCATGGATTATTGGTTGTGGGGTTTTGATGCTCAAAAGATGGAAACTTGGATTTAATCCATATAATAAGTCCTTTTCCAAGCGTTTTGTATGGATTATCCTCTTGGAATTTCCAGTAGAGCTATGGGTTACAAAAATATTCGTAGATCTGGCGAACATTGTGGGAAGGTTTGTATATTTTGATGAGAATACCTTGCGCTAGAACAATAAAAGGATTGCATGGGTATTGGTGGAAGTTGATTTAGAAAAGGGTTTTCTGAAATATATATAGGTGTCTACAGGGGATAATTCTTTCATCTAAGTTTTGGATTACTGGAGGGAACCATTTTGATTCCATCATTACTATCAAGTAGGGCATATCAAAGAAAAATTCCCTTTGTTGATCAAAACAAAGGGAAAGGAAGGTGATAACAGTTCTTGGCCGCCTTAACTTCCCTTTGATTTTTTTTTTTAGATCCACCCTCTCACGACAGTCTGGAGTAGAACTCCTTTTTTAGTAAGATGAAGGTTTTTTTCCCCTCTTTTTTCAATAGTTTATCAAATGAGGATATAAAAATTCTTCATGATAATGAGGAGTGACTAGTAGAATATTTTGGGGGTTTTTGGGAGATCATTTTAAAAAAAATTGAAGAACTTCAAACCAAGAATTTGACGTATGTTGATAAGGTTCCTCTACAACAATTAGAAAACCAGACTATGTTAATTACCCCTACACAATCTGGCTCACCAAACTAGTTTGTAACAAATATTGGTTATGAGGAAACCCAAATTCAGACCCTAGTTCAGTCTGTTTTTAATGAGGACCCCACTCCTTACAAAGAAGTTCTAGAAATTGGCTCCCCTTCTTTAGAACTGTGCAATTTTGGTAATGTTGACATTTTGAAAATTTCTCATAAGCAGAAGTTATTGGCAGACAAGTTTTGAAACCCTCCTATAAAGAGGCCCTTAAAAAAACCCCTCTTCTAGTCTATAATTCAGATGAAGCTACAAAACTGAATGTGGATAGATCCAATGTGACCATACATAAGAAGAGCACAAAAAAGGTTAAAAAATGGGTTATAGGTGTTGTAGAGAGGGGCTTAGCACCTATGATTAACTCCTCCCCTGTACAACCTCGTGCTTCTCCATCTTCCCCTTGGGCGCTTAGAGATTTGGAGCCCAATTTGGGTTTCCCCATATGATCATTTTATCAATCAATATGAGAGGGGTTGGGGGTGCCCCTAAGTTGTTAAGCCTTAAAAAGGTGATACATTTAACTAGCCTTGACATTATCTTCTTCCAGAAAACTATGGTGGATAGTTATAAATCCAGGGACTTCTTTTTAAAGTGTTGTCCCTTATGGGATTGTGTAGCTATTGATGCTACATGCCTCTCTGGAGGCTTAATTTCTGGATGGAATCCTTTATCTACTGATCTTCAATATTTTCATACTTTTGTAGGTATTTTGATGGAAGGACGTCTTAAAAAAATTTCTAGTACTATCAAGCTAGTAAACTGCTATGGTCCCTATCAAGACAAAATTTCCTTTTGGAAATCACTGGAGGAGAGTGATTTATTAAGAGAGGAAGGATTGATGATTGGGGGTGATCTCAACTTCACAACTTCGATGAGAGAAATTTGGGGGTCTCGAGCTCGCCCTGATCCTTTGGCAGATTATTTTTCTTCTCTGTTTTCCTCTACAAACTTAGTGTACATTGTCTCAAAGATTATCTCTCCTACTTGGATTAATGGTCGTCTAGGAAATGACAGGATCTCAAAAAGATTAGACATATTTTTTATGAATGCTGATTTATTGGGGAGTGTTCATAGATGCATGTCATGGGTTATAGACTCCCTTATTTCTGATCATAACCCCATGTGTCTTCAAATTTTTGATAATCAAAAGGAAAGGTCCCATTACCCCTTTACTGATTTCAATTTGCTTATTCAGAACACTTGGTCTTCAATGGCACATTGGGAAGATTCTTCAATAATGAACTTGTTAGTGAAGAAACTAAAAAATTTAAAAGAGAAGGTAATCCTATGGGAAAAGGAGAAAAAGAAAAATATACAAGCATAATTTCTTGAACTGGAACATAAATTGGGTTTCATCTTTAAAAATTGTCCTTCTCAAATTTTTACAGAAGATGAAAAAGAAAAAATCAATTTTCTGGTAAGAAGGAAGGAGGATCTCCTTAGACTGGAGGAAGAGGCTTGGTGCCTCAAAAGTAGAGCAATTTGGATCAAAAGTGAAGATAGAAACAAACAAAAAATCCACAAATTTGCAGAAAGTAGGAGAAAGACAGATACTATATGGGAAATTCTAGATATGAATGGGAATCAACAATCTAGGATGAGATAGGAGAAGAAAATTATAATTACTTCAAGTTCCTCTTCAAAGCCAAGGACAATGAAGATATCTTATCCCAACTACAAGTTATAAAAGAGATTCCAAGGTTTTTCTCAGATGAAGAAAGTGATTTCTTGGGAAGACAAAAGGAGTTGGAACATATTGTTGAGATCATGCCTAAGGAAAAAAGTCATGGGCCCGATGGGTGGACCCAAGAGTTATTTCACCATTTCGTTGATTTGTTGGGGAAGGACCGGAAATGTGAGTGGTTTCCTAATGCAACTTTTGTGGCTCTCATTCTGAAAGAATCCAAGCCAGTTTTTTTCAGTGAATTTAGGCCTATACCATTATGTAACTTTATTTATAAAATCATTTAAAAAATAATTTCTTTTAGGATTAAATATAAGTTAGCTACTTGTAACATGGAAGAACAATTTTTTTTCTAAAGGACATGCTAATTTTTTATGTTGTATGTCTTGCACATGAAATACTTCATTATGCAAAGACTAAAAAATTGAAGATTTTAATTCTAAAGTTGGATCTAGAAAAAGCCTGAGCTGGAATTTTTTTAAGGCTGTTGTTGATTCAAGTTGGACTGAAATTGAAGATTTCAATTCTAAAGTTAGATCTTAAAAAAGCCTGAGTTGGAATTTTTTTAGGCTGTTGTTGATTCAAGATGGACTGAAGTGGGAAGTAATTTAGTGGATAATGAGATGTGTTGCTAGTTCAAATTATGCAGTTTTGGTCAATGGTGTTCCAATAAGTTATTTTAAAGGGAAAAGAGGATTAAAACAAGGCTTCTCATTATCCCCTTTATTGTCCCTTTTAGCCGTGGAGGCTTTCAGTAGGATGATTAAAAAATCTTGCCTTGAAGGTAAATTCTCTGGTCTCAAAATAGCAAAAAGAGTTGCATTAACACATCTATTATTCATGGATGATGTGTTGATTCTTGGGATTGATTCTTTTAGAGAATGGAAAAATTTTAAACACATTTTAGATTTATTTTGTCAAGCTTATGGAATGGAGGTTAACTTTCAAAAATCTGCTTTCCTATATAACAATCTGGAATCTTACACGCTGTCCATCTTTGAAGATATGTTCGGGATTCCTTTATTTCCCTTAGAAAATGGTTTGAGGTACATTGGTTTCAATTTGACGCCGAATGATTATAGGGTTGTAGATTGGAAATGGTTGGTTCAGAAGTTAGAAAAAAATTTAGGACACTGGACCTTTTAATGGCTTTCTATGGGAGGTAGACTAGTATTTCTAAATTCTTTTCTTCTCTTCAAAATCTACCAGTCTATTGGCTTACTTTGAAAAAAGTTCCAGGAAAAATTCTTACTTCCTTCAGGCAGATCTCATCAAACTTTCTATGGAAAGGATTAAAGAAGCCCTCAGGCTATCATCTTGCTAGTTGGGACTTGATAAGCAAACCACAATCCTACGATGGATGGGGCATTCGTAATATCAACACGTTTACAGGAGGATTGGCTACAAAGTCTCTGTGGCGTGCTCTCTTTGGAACTAGACTGTGGAGTAAAATTATATTGAAGAAATATTTAAAAGGTATGGATTTGGATTTCTGGTTACCTTTGCAACAGTCCCCGGCTCTCTTGGCTCCAAATTTTTGGAGAAACCTTTTAGACTCTCTGCCTCTTCTTAAGAATTGGTTGGATTGGTCTATAGGGAATGGAAAGCTTGTATTGGTTGGGCAAGATCCTTTTATTGGATGTGGCTCCTCATATAAATTATCTCCATATCTGCTAGCACGTCTGTCTTCTATGCAGATTTACACTATTGCTCACATATCACATTTTTCACAATACAATCTTTCGGGTTCTCATGATTGGTTGGACGCTTCCGATTTGAATATGGAGGGATCTCTTGCACTGGAATGGAGGAATTATATAATGAATCTAAGAAGGAATGATGTCGTCTTAAGGAGGTATGCGACTCTCTTATTTGGTCTTGGAATCATGCATCTGGCACTGTCTCGCCAAAGATGGCCCACGAAGCATTAGTTTCACAACACTGTTCTATAGCTTCAGTCTGTCTAGTGGTATCAAGTAATTTGGAAAGTGAAAGCTCCATTAAAACAAATACTATGCGTGTAGCTTTGTTTGAATGATCGAATTCTTATTGGTGTCAATTATAAAAAAAATAGGTGGCATATGACCCTCTGTCTGTCCTTTATGTCTCAATAATGAGGAATCTACCGAGAACTTATTGATCTCTTGTGAAGGAGGTTTGTGGGCTTCTCAAACTTTCTGGTTTATGGTCTAAAATGAATCTGAGCGAGAATATTTTACAATGGTTTCTCACCTTTCCACATCATAGAGTTGTTCCTTTTGTAGTTTTATGGCGAATTTGGTGTTACAGGAACAAAATCCTTTTCGAAGATTTTCTCTAGGAATGAACATGTTCTTTATCTCAGAATTGTGTGTGCTATTAAAGAATTCCCAAGTGACTATACAGATTCTCCATATGATTTGTTTCTTAATCCTATATATTTTTATCAGAGGCCGATTGGATTTTTCGATGGTGTGGTGTTGCTGCAAGAGGTAAATGTAGTGTTGGTATAGTATTAAGGCTGAATGGGTGTCATTACTACAGACTATTTCTAGCTATTTCTAGCTATTGGTCCTGGAAGTAACATTAAAGATGAACTTCTTGCCCTTTGGGGACTTTTATCCTTTGCCTCTTATCTTCACAGCTCTGAGATTATGGTGGCTAGGGATTCAAAGATTGTTTTTGATTGGTTTGAGGGAAGATCTCAGCTTCAGGTTCTCTCTCCTTGGTCTGATTTAACGGGGATTTGAAAAAGAAGATACTAGCGTCGCTGCCATTGCAATCCCTGTGTAGATCTCGCAGCGTCTGTAAACAATGGAACGCACTCTTTTCTTCAACCAAATTTATCACGACGCAGTGGTCTGAGGCGCCTCCCAACAGTAAGTTATTTCTGGTTGGAAGTAATGTAGACATCAAGATGGCTAGTTTGGTTTTTTGCTTCCGCTCTGAAAGATGGAAGACCTCTTGCATAAATATCTCAGGGAATTATAAGTTGTACAATTCAGCAGTGGGGCTATTTTTAGTCGGTCATTTTCTCAGTGGGTTCTATGTCTGTAATCCTCTCACACAGAAGTCCTTAAGAGTTACCCCAGCGTTATCCATAAAATCAGTCATGGCCGTAGACATTGTACAGGGAAGGGAGGAGTCAATATATAATGTTGTGGCCCTGGGGAACTCCGAGAATGGAACCGTAGTGGAAATCTTCGATTCTCTGGAAAAGTCATGGAGGATCGCTGGGCACCTACCAGAGATTGAGATTATGTTGGACATTACGTGGGAAGAAAGTGGAGGAATGGTTTTTGCTGATGATTTCTTTTATTGTCTGACGGGCATGTGCCATTTTGTTTCGTTGGATAGGATTATGGGTTTCAACATGCGAGAGGGCACGTTCTTCTTTGCACCGTTGCCGCCTCCTGGGGATTTTCAGTTTTATCAGCTCTTCACCTGCGGATCGAGGGTTCTATTTGTGGCGGAAGTAAGAATGGATAATTTAGACGAGGGGGAGTTGAGAACGGTGATTATGTGGGAGTTTCAAAAAGACACAAACTTCTCTTCGCGGTGGAAAGAAATTGCAAAGATGCCACCAATATTGTTCGATCATATTTAGGGGGATTTCAATGTTAAGCTTCATCAAAATATTCCCAAGGAATGAATAGCCTTGTTTATTACCTTTTCTATGAGTTTGTTTTTTCTCCACCAATGGATAAGAATTTGTGATATTGAGACACAATCACAGGTTTGAGTGGGATAGTCTCTTTTTCCTTCAAATAAATCCAAATTCTTAAAAATCCATACTCTCTAAGCTATGTTTAGGAGAAGGGCTTTAGTCTTTTTGGTTTTTTATTGGGATACCAAGGTTTTGTCTACATCTTCTCCTTCCCATACATTTAATTCCACTTCTTTCCAGACTTTTTTAGTGAAGGAAAATGTCATAATTAGATGGATTATGGTTTTGTTTACTTATTTACATAAATTGCACCAACACGAACTATTAATATTCATTTTTTGAAGAACCTCCTATGTAGGAGACTTTTTGTTTAAAATTAGCCACATGAAAAATTTATTTTCGAATGGGCACTTTAGTTTCAAAATAAACTATGTTTAGGAGAAGGACTTTAGTCTTCTTTGTTTTCTTATTGGGATACCAAGATCTAAAGGCTTCTTCTACATCTCCTCCTTCCCATACATTTAATTCCACTTCTTTCCAGACCTCTTTAGTGAAGAAACATGTCATAATTAGATGGACTATGGTTTCATCTACTTATTTACATAAATTGCACCAACATGAATTATTAAGATTCATTTTTTGGAGAACCTCCTATGTAGGAGACTTTTTGTTTAAAATTAGCCACATGAAAATTTTATTTTTGGATGGGCACTTTAGTTTCAAAATAATTTTCCACCACCAAGCTTGTTGTCCATCTGAACCTTCCTCTACCAACTCTTTGTGTCTTTCTGAAGTACATATGATCTTGTTGGATCAGGGGACCAAATCAACTGATCATCATCTTCTCTAATTTTAACATTGTTGTCTTTGAGCACCTTGAGATAGACCTTCTAGTTTTCAACAAATTCTTTACTCAATCCCAATTCCTCCTAGGAGAGCCATTATTAATGTCAATTTGTAGATCTCTCCCAATTCACAATTACTTTTGAGATTCTAGATCATCCCAAGAGGTAATGTATGTAGGCATTTACTACATATTCAAGGATCAAACCCAATTTGAACTTTATCTCCTTTTGCCACCTTCCATCCAATTTATGTTGGTTGTGGAGCCTGATTATCTTCCTGATTCAGAGGTCCTTGCTTTCAGCCGTGTTTATACCCCATGAATTATTTACACCCCATAAGTATGTACACTCTTCCACGTAGGGGAGTGCAAAGGGGGTACCCCCTCTGCGGGGTCCGGGAGGGCTATCCCCCCGGCTGGGGGGTCTAGGGGCAAGCGGGCCCCCAGCAGGGATTCGGGGGCGAAGCTCCCGAAGAAAAAATTGCCTTGTAAAAGTATATTGTAATTTCATTGT
>SNQJ01S0149154.1:21603-45056 GCA_010110895.2 Picea sitchensis
CTTATTGAGTAGTTTTAATTAGTTTACTTGTTGTAGAAGTTATCCTAGGTTAGTTAGTTGTTTACTTGCTTTAATAAGTTAGTTGCTTACTTGTCTATTCTTGCTTTGATAGTGTAGTTGCTTGTTTATTTACTTGCTTTCACGGGATAGTTGCTTATTGAATTTAAGTAGGTTAATTACAAGTAGTTTGTTGTTGCTATTTGTTTATTAGATGAATAGTTTGCTTTTGCTTATTGTTATGAATGAACCAGTTTCCTTTAATTAGGGTTTCCATTTTCTTTATTAAGAACTATCCATCGATCCTTCATTCAAAGGTTACTTAGGGTACATAGTTTGAGTTGCTTAGTAGAGTTTGATCATTAGTAGTCCTTGCTTGAGTAGATTAACCCTTAGATAGCCACTTCCTTAGTTAGACTATACTACTACTAGCCCTTCTACCTTGGCATATATTTTTCTACAACTCTAAGTTTACTTACCCCGGGTTGACAATTTAATTGAGGGTTTTTAGTGTGTTTTTAGTGCATATAGAACACCCATCATTTTTGGCGCCGTTGCTGGGGAGTTCTCTCAAGGTACGAAATATGTAGGAAATAGATCATTTCTAGACCTTAGAATTAGATTGGTGGCGGGGGGAACTTTAAGACGAGAGGTAAGAACCTATGCATCTGCTATTGTAGGCTCCCACAAACCCAATGGTAGTTTTTCTTTACTTTCATGAATAGACCTAGAGACTCGAAAGGTAGATACATTAAATCTAAATCAGATCTTTCAACCAAGGTTCCTTCTGACCTTTTTGGGGGAAGGAACATTCTAGTCATAAGCTCCACAGACCGATACTGAAAAACAAGAGCTATCTCAAATCAAAGAGATAAAGAAGTCTCTAGAGAAACTAACATATGGAGCACTATAGAATAGAAAATTGAAGCATCAGTAATAGTGGAACAAGAGGCAAGACAACTCGAGCCTTCTGTAGAACCAAACAATACAACCTTTGCTTTTACACCACCACCATGAGATCCTAACTTTGAAGCCATCATAGACCCTAAACGGGTGAATATTTTGTTTGGTAGTTCATCCAACGTAATTATCTCTCAAACTGACACATAAACCTTGGCACCAATAGTCTCAATCGGCTCGAGTAGAGTCCCATACATCCAATCAGTAGGAAGACCTTTCCATCAAAGGGAAACCTTGATCTCTTCAAAGATAAAACCACCTAGGTACTCTCTTTTTGGAAACCAAACCAATATGGATGATCAGGAGGATCATAACAATGTAAGACAGGGGGAGGAAGAAGAAGATGGAAACCAAACCGAAATTACCTTCGGGTTTCCAATTTTGGACACCACCCCGAATGTCAATATGAAAAATATTCCTCTCTCAACACTGCCCACCTTTTGTGGTAAAAACAATGAAGATCTAGACACCTTCCTATTTGAATTCGACATCTTGTGTAGGAGCTACAACTACGTACAAGATGCCCAGAAACTAAAACTCTTTCCTGCCACCCTCAAAGACTCTGCACTAAGATGGTTCATGGGGTTGGGAGAATCCAGTATTAGGTCTTGGGAAGCCATGAAATATATCTTTCTTAAAAAGTACCAAGACTACTGAAAGACCAAGGAGTCTCATAATGACATCATTAAAATCCAACAGTTAGAAAACGAGACCCTCGAATATTATATGGAACAATTTGGTTATATCTCCCATAAGTCAAAATACCATGACCTCCTAGAGGATGCAGTTAGGGATCTTTTCCTTAAGGGAATTTCAGAAGAATATCTAGAGATGCTTAACCTGATGGAATCAAGTGACATCTCCCATAAAACATTAGCTGAAATATGTGAAATGTGTAAAAATTACTCAAGGAGTAGAGCCAAAACATGAAAGAATGTTCAGGACCCTTATAATAGAAACTTAAAACCAATTAGTTCAGGTGGTATCACAAGAGTAGAGATAGGGAGCCTTTTAGAGAACTTCAAGATAGATATCTTAAGCACAATAGGTTCCCAGTTGGACACCCTAAAGATTAAAAAGAAATAGGAGGAGGAAAATGCAACAATGAACATATATTGCCCAATATGCAGAAGGAAGCATTCCTCAAGGGAATGCCCATTAGATAACATTTCAGTTTGTGGCTTCTGCACAAAATACCACTCAACTGAGAAATGCCCATCATTGCTCGGTTTGTTAGCCATATATAGGAGTGGAGATCCTGGGGAGTCTTCCTATGCACCTAGGAGGCCATAGCAGCCTAGGAACCAACCCACATACCCAGATCTACAATCTCAAGTTCCACCCTATTATCAACAACAACAACAGTGGAACTCACCAGGTTGGAAAAACTGGTCTACACAATATCAACATCCTTGGCTTCAAGGATGGAGAGGAGGACATAACCAAGGAAACCCTCAAGATCCACATGTCCCTATGTCCAACCATCTTTATCCCTAGTTTCCCCCGAACACTCTGCAACTTCTGCCAGGTTTTGTTCCACCACCTTTACCTCCTATTCCACAACAACAACCGCTACAATATCAGAATACAAGCTCCCCAAGACCGACATTATTACCAGCACAACCAGTGCCTAATCCCAATAATAAGCCCCCTCAACCTCTTCACAATGTTGATATGCATGCCTTCCCGACATATGTCATTACCCCTGTTCCATTATAGGAAATTCAACTAAGATCGGGAAAAGTTATGGACAAGTAGAGGCCTTTAGTAGTCATCCAAGAGGAAGAAGAAGAATAAGAAACCACCAAACAACCCACGGATGACACTAGGTGGGAAGATGTTATTATTCCTAAAAACCAAGAACCCAAACTTCCCCAAAATGAACCTTCACAAATTATGAAGGCCCCTCCTTATCCAGACAGATTGGTAATTGAGAAACCTACCACCCAACCGGAATTTGACATCTTGAATGAATTGAAGAATATTTGTGTCAAGATTCCCTTGTTTCAAGCCATTAAATACATTCCAATCTATAGTAAGGTAGTCAAAGAATTGTGCATTAAGAATCCAGGTAGGAAGCAAAAGGACCCTCCTACAATACATTTGATAGGAGGACTTTCTAAATATATATCAGAGTAGCCAAAGTGTTACGAGGGAAAAACTATCTATGGCCAAGGGTAAACCACAACAGACAGGTATGACTGCAGAAATCAACTCAATTTCATTGTATGTTATATAAACTAATGTGCAAGATAAGAAAGAGGCCTACCTCGATCCAATGTTCGATGATGTTGCACCATTGAGAACTTCGACCCAAAGCTTTATACCTACAATAAGTTCTTAACAAACAAACATAGAAAGTAGATGGTGATAGTATAAAGGGGTTAGCACATTAGATAACATAATCCATTAATAAACATTACAAACATGCCCATGGATAATAATCATATATTTACATGATACCAATAGGACGGGAAAGGAGTATTTCTATTAATAATTGATCAGCAGAAGTGACAACATTACAGAGTTCCGTGTCAGCATGGTTCAAAACCAAGAAACCAAGTTCCTTCCAACTGGGCCTCCGCCACTTCAATCCTCCACCAAAGGCAAGATCATATGAGAGAGACAATGAGGTTCTCTCAACAATAGGGAAAAATCTTGGGGGCTAAACACTATGTTCAGACTTGAGGGACAAAGGGATGCAGACTCAATATGAAGTAATTTCTCCAGAGTAACTTTGCTCTCAAAGTTGAATGCTTTATCCTCTTTTCCATAGCTCGGAATTGTGATTTTATAGTCTTCAAAATGCAACTAAAGGGCCAAGTCAAAATGTTTCCAATATGTGGAAGGCCAAGGATAAGAGATCTCCTGTCGTGACATGGAAACCTGACTCCATTTTGTATTTTCTGGTACAAATCCCGATGTACGTGGGCTGTAGTGGAGTAGCCTGCGTATACGCATGTTGTATAGTATATAGGGCACGTATATGTGGAAAAATGTGTATTTTTGGCTCTGGATTCATCAAAAAGGGATGACAAGTCTGCATAGGGAAATGGAAAAAGGCCCTCTGTGCAAGATAGCAATGGTGGGACAAATCTTGCTATAAAAGATGCCCCCTAATGTGTGAGATCAAAGGAGTATCTGCGATGGCTGAAATACATTATAAATAACCCAGAAGTGGAGTGGTAGAGAACTAGCTGGACGAACTCGATTTCTCATTACATTCTGTACTAACTTTGCATACATGACTGCCAAGAATACAATGCAGATCCATGTGGAAAATATACCAAATAAGTGTCTGTGGCCATGAACAAGAAAATACAAATGCGGTTATATGCCAAAAGTTGTCATAGTCACGAACAAGACCCAGTGAAACTAGTCTCAAAATCAATCTGAAGATATCTGTATACCATGGATTACAATCTGATCTCCCACGATCACTGAAGTCAAATAGGTACTGGTCCAATGAAAGGGAAGCAACAACTCAGGAAAGCTGTGACCACGTAGTGATCTCTTCTAGTCTTCTACACTATCCGCCAAGGGAGCAATTCTACATCATGTGAATAAAGGAGTTGAGGTCGAACATGATGATACATCGTTTGATTACCAGTCATTGAGGTATATCGTTAACAAACGCGAGACAACCTACCAATAATGAAAGTAGGTATCAAGGCACCGAGTACATTCCTACAAGTGTGAATAAAGGATTCGGTGTCGAACACATGAGAAATCCATTTATCAGGAGACATTGATGTATTCCCATCTGTCAATGGTGAGAGAGCCTCCCACTAATGACTGCAAGCCTCAAGGTACTCATAAAACTCTAGGTCTCGTATCCAGAATAAATGAGCTGAAGTCGATGGAAAGAGTGTTGATTAAGGTTGGTTGTCATTGATGTCAACCCTTGAAGAAAGACCCGTAGCACAAATTGTCATTGATGTCAACCTTGAAGAAAGACCAGATAATAAAATGTTTGGGTAAATGGACCCAATAGTGTTTGATGTAAATATGACTCCATTATTGTTTTGTCATGGTTGATAAGAAGTAACATGGATGAACTCCAAAGTAGTCCCCTTTGGTGGTGAAAGCTCTCACCGAAGATGCTTTGTGAGTAAGATAACCCATGCTTAATATGGAATAATGAGATGAAGGAAAGTGAATTTGTGGAAAATATCCAGATGGATAGCTCTTGTCATGTCATTTCCGGTGTAGTATGTGGAACGTCACATAATTCCTCAATGGGTTAGAGAGAGTTGGCCATGAGAAGTTGAGACCCTAGGTTTGGGTAATGGACCCAAGTTTGTTTGATGGGTAATGGTATGAGTTATGACATATTTTAGATAATACTATTATATATGGATAGCATGTCATGCCATTTCTGATGGTAAGGAACATCACATAACTCCTCATGGTTTGAGATATGGCCTTAAGGAAGTTGGAGGACCCTATATGTCATCTAAGCCCCAAAAGATCAAAGTAATCAAAGTGGTCAGATTTTAAAAGGTAAATAATAAAGAAGTGATGAGGTATTATAATTCAAAGTGAATACAAAATAAATTATTTCAATAATAATTTTAATGGAGAAATTAGAAGTAATCTAACCCTAAAAAGAAGGAAAGTGGGCCATGACCAGAATATGTTTTTAAGGAAGATAATTGGAGAGCATAATAAGAGGAAAGGATTTCTCATTTGAATCACACTCTGAGCATATTGAATATCTATAGGTGTCTTAGGTTTAAAATGATATCTAAGCCGAAATTCCGGGAGGAAAGTGAAGAAAAGAAGGTACGAATGCAAGGAAGGATAAATTCTTTTGATGGTGCTTTCTAAGGTATGTTATTTCAGGTCATTCACCATTTTCGCTTATAATTTTGTTTTCTATAATGATTCAGATCCCGAAATTGCTGGCGCAAGGAGAAACATATCCAAGTATCCTGGTAAAAATTCAGCCAGGGTCTAAGCTCTGGGGAGCGCTAATTGGAAAATAGGGTTTGTACAACTCCTAAACTAGTCAAAATCAGGTGTTTCAGGTAAAATCATAAATTCTTCATAACAGATCCAAACTTAGTGAGACAAAATTCATTGGATATAGTAAAGTCTGTAGTATGTCAGGTAATATCTTTCTACATCATTTCATCAAATATATTTTGTGCGGGGCACGCCTCTGGCTAAGGTCACCCTCTAGAATAAGTCATAATTCAGAAAGGTATACCATTTTGCTATAACTCCTTTTCCGACAGGTTCCAAGTAGTGCCACTTGGCTGAATTGAATGTGCACCACACTGAAGAACATTGTGTATCAGTTTCAGATCTTTATACATTACGTTCAAAGTTATGATTACTTCAAGTTAGGGTTGTTGACTAATCCAAAACTAGGCATGTGAGACTAAAACAAGTTCGATGAAAATGCTAGTCTTTTGTTTTTAAAAGCTAAGGAAGGTTTGCAGGAATGCGATCATACAAAAGGTCTATTATAGAGCTACAAATCATATTTGGATGATGAAATCTGATGAGGGCTTTTGTCGAGGCTGGTGCATGGCTGATGCACTTGTTTAAGGCACAAGTTGATTACGTGCGTTGCATGGCTGATGCACTTGTTAATGGTACAAAGTTGATTACGTTGGTGCATGGTTGATGCACCTATTTATGGTACGTGCTGGATTAATAAAGCTGAGGCAATGGTGCTGATGGTTGTCTCGGGACTTATATTGGTATAGGTTTACAACAATATATCTCACAAATAGTGTGACGCTGGTTCCACTTTCATTCTACTTCTACTGTGGTGGCGTGATTGGGCAAGGAAAGGGTGGTTGTAGCCACTGGTTGTAGCCTGAGGACATTGGGGGTTGTATCCTTCTTATGGTTATATCCAGAGAATTCAACGAGTTGTATCTTCCTTCATGTTAGATCCTAAGAATAGGGGGTTGGAACCTCCTTCTAGTTGCAAATTGAAACAAAGGAAGTTGGTGCTCCAATGAATGTAATTCTTCAAGACATATAAGAAAAATCCTCATTCCGTGGTTTTTCTCTCCCCGACGGTTTCCACGAAAACACCGTGTACCGTGTACGTGTGATTGTTTATTTATTACCGCCATATTGGATAATAATTCTACATTGATATAACATTTGAAGAAAAAGGGATTATAATTACGCTTGTTACTTATTCACTCCCTCTTGGTAATCCAACAATTGGTATCGTGAGCGTGTTCCTAAATCGGGCCAACCACCGAAAGGTAGAGATCATGGAGAGTACCAACAGAGTAAAATGGAATACCACAGCTTGATGGACGTAAGTGATGCTTTTTACATAAGGATGAAGGCATATATACAAAGTACGTGGATTCTCAAGTTTGGCAATCAATTGTGATGGATACACAAAGACCGCCAGCTTCCACCACCAAGTGACAAAGTGCTGAAACTCTAAGAGAATAATTCCGAGTTTTCATAAATGCATTTTTCGAATGGTCTCAAATTGATACATTCAGATTCACCAAAGTTGCACATTGTAAATCCGCTAAAGAGATTTGGGACAAGCTTTCTCAAATATTTATGAAGGAGATTCAAAATTAAAACAAAGAAAGCTTCAAACTTACGAGGTCGCCTTCAACAACTAAAAATGAAGGAAGATGAAGATATCACATCCTACTTCTCTTACGAAATGTGATGAAACAATGATGCAATCATAGGATTGGGAGAAGAAATCAAGAATCTATAATTGTTCAAAAGTACTAAGATCTCTCTTCCCATGAGATTCAACCCTAAGATATCAACACTAGAAGAAAGATCGATCTTTTAAACTCAATAAGCATGGACGTATTACATGTAATATTCATATGCTATGAATATTCCATATGAAATGAGAACTGAACAGAAAATCTAGATGTAAAAGAAGCACCTTCAAAGCATCCAAAGATCAAAGCAAAAGAAAAAAGGAACAAGAAGAATATGAAAGAGGCAACTTATCGCCTTGCAATATGATGAAGAAGTGGCCAACTTTGTCAAAAGAATGAACAAGGGAAACCAACGGTAGGTACGTAGGTAAGCTTCCTTTAATTTCCATTTGAATTGTGATGGTATTGGTCATTTGCTAACAAATGTCCCTAAGAAAAGAGAAATGATGAAGGTTACTCAAAAGACGCATAAACATATAAAGGTAAAGAACTACAAAGAAAGTTTTCAAGAAAAACTTTTGCACTAAAGAAGACATCTCTATCATCAGATGAAGATGAAGTTAGTGACAAAGTGGAGACAGGAGAGTTATATTCATGGCAAGAGAAGACTTTGATAAGAAGACTAAGAAGAATATGAAGAAGCATAAGAAGAAGAAATTGAAGCTACAGGTTGACTTCCTCGAGAAGAATTAATGAGTGTCAGAAGTATCGTAGAGAAAGAAGAAAACAAGAAACTATAAGCGTAACTAGATAAGAAAAAGACACTCAAGAACTAGAACAAATGATTACAAAATTGAAGGTTAAAATATAAGAAGATAAAAAGAATTGAAGAAGCACTCAGAACAAATTAGAAGGAAAGGATGGGATCATTGGAAACATGGAAGCAGATTGTCACACTAAGAAAGGATATTCAAAAGAAAATATGCACACCAAAAGTTATGGATGACATTATTAGCAGCCAAAATCTTATCTTGACAAGTCCTGACTTTGGATACAATCAAACGTAAAAGGGATCAAGCTCCAAAACAAATGAGAAAGAAACAAATCCAAAAATTTATGTAAAACAATCAAAGGGGATAAAAGATATACAAGGAAGATTACAGTGGACATCAATCGAGAAGATTCAGATTTCGTAATCAACAGATAGACAAAGCTCTCAAGAAGAAGAAGGATTCATATGAGCACCTCCTTCATAAGATCTTCAACTACAAACTATCAAACTATATTTTTGGCTGAAGCAGTTTGTAATAATATTTGACATAAAGTTGTAAATTGCGAGCTAATACCGTGAACAATAACTACCTTTGAGAGCCATACACAAAGGGTTATTCAAGAAGACCTAGTGAAACACAGAGAAATAGTTACAACGGATGTTTAATTCGAGTTAATCGGGCGGAATGTTACAATGTAACAATTTTGGACACATGGCCAAAAATTGCGTATCGACAAATTCCTCCTAAAAACCCTCAACAGAGTCACAAACAAGAATCTCAAAATGACATGGATAAGAAAGCAAAATCAAGATAGCAATGAAGAATGCACAAATGCCACAAGCTAACACAAGTAATGTGGTTGGTATGTTGACAAGGGATGTTCAAAACACATGACAAAGTGATAGAGACACAAGTTTCTCACATTACGAGAGGAAAGAGATGGATCGGCCTCTTTGGAATGATGATTCATCCAAAATCATTGAAAAGCGCACAACTGAATTGGGAAACAAGAACTAAAGGCGAAATGTTCTACTAGTAGAAGATATGAAACATAATCTTTTAAGTGTGAGTGAAATGCGTGACCAAGGTCATAAAGTTACTTTCGATTCACAAAAGTGTGAGATAAGAAAAGAAGGTTCAAGGAAATTGGTCACAACCGCAAGAACTTGCTTAACACATATATGTTAAGCAAAATTGGAAATGAAAAGTGTTGTCTAGGAAAGGAAGATGAAAGTTGGCTATGGCACGTAAAAATGGGTCACATGCATTTTGATAACCTTGTCAAATTCAACAAAAGATAAGAAGTTAGGAGAAATGCCCCATATCACTAAAACCAACCAACACTTTATGAAAGCATTGAAAAGCCAACAAGGAAAAGCAAACAAAGACTGTGTTCAAATCAAAGGAATATTCAACAACAAACCACTAGAAATTGTGCATACCGATTCAGTTGGACCAACTACAACAAAAAGGCTTAAAAGGTGAGATACTTACGTTATTAGTTGATGATTATACAAGAATGACTCCAGAGTTTGCTTTCAAGAACAAATCAAGCTTTTGAAAATTCCAAGATATACAAGGAAATGGTTGAAAATGAGATGGATTCAAGAATCAAATGCTTAAGATTGACAATGGAGGAGAATTCACCTCTCAAAGAAATTTATGGACTATCAAGCAGAATCATGGAATAAAAAGGCAATTCTCAATGGCTAGGACACCTCAACGAATGGAGTTGTTGAAGGAAAGAATAGGGACAAGACAAGAAATGGCTCTAACAATGATAATGGATTCAAAAGTTGACATATATTTTGATTAAAGTTGCATACAATACCACATTCAAAACATAGTAATGCCTTAAACAACACTGACAAACTCCATACGAGCTATGGAAAGAAGACCAAAGAAATGTGAAGCACTTCATAGTTTTTGGAAGCAAATGCTACATCAAAAAGAAAAGATGGCGTAATGGGAAAGTTTGACTCGTAGGATAAAGGAATACTTGTTGGTTACTCAAGTACAAGGAAAGACACAAGCAGCCATAATCTAAGATTAAACAAAGCAGGAAAGCATCAACGCATCAATTGATGAAACAGGCATGCCGGAATCAAAGAAAGAAGAAACCAACTAATGGAACAACTTTTGAAGAAGAAGATGAAAAGAAGAAGAAGAGGAAGATGAAGAGAATCGACAAGCAGAAGACAAGTTCAACAAGCATCTCCAAAGACACCTAGCAAACGAAAGTACAAAAGAATCATCCTCGACCAGATTATTGGAAACAAAGATGCAAGAGTTGAGGATAGAAGAAGAACTGCTCACCGTAACAAACACACCTAGCACTCTATCTACAATTGAACCAAACTCATGAAGAAGCCAACAAGGATGAATCTTTGGAATAAGGCCATGGATGAAGAATTGATCAAATAGATAAAATGACACTTGGAATTGTCCTAAGACCAGAATAAGAATGTGGATCGACACAAATGGTTTCGTGAATAAATATAATGAAGATGGACAAAGTTACAAGAACAAAGCTAGATTGGTATGTAAAGGATATGCACAGATGAAGGAATCGACTTTGAAGAGACATGTCCATCTACAGGAATGGAAGCTAACCGCTTGTTTTTAGCTTCATACATGCTCCAAAAAACCTGTTAAAGCATATCGATGATGTGTAAATCATCTTTCAATGGGAACTTGAAGAAGAAGTTCACATTGAACAACCAAAGGATTTCTGCCGGTTCAGAGAACAAAGACCATGTGTGTAAATTAAAGAAGGCCTTTAGCTATTCAAAATGTGCCCTAGAGCATGGTACCTGACCGGATAAGTATCCGCAGCAGTGTGGTTCAGAAAGGAAGCGTAAACAACAACTCCTACATCACAGTAAGTCAAGGTAATATTATTTTAATTAATGGAAGCTTATGTTGATGATATTATTTTGGTAGTGATGATGACAAAGCTGCTTTCAGAATTTGCAAAAGACATGCAGAGTGAATTTGAAATGTCATTACTTGAGAATTATCCTTCTTCTCGACTTCAGACACAGCAACCAAGGAATTTTATTTCAAACCAAGTATATCGTGAGAAATGCTAAAGAGGTTCGAATGGAAGATTGCAAACCGCGATCACTCCCATGAAAACAAATTGCAAGTTGAGCAAAGATGATGATTCTACATACGACCGAGGCAATATAGGTCAATGATTGGCGCCTAATTATAAGGTGATACATCCAGACCAGAAGGTAATGCAAAGCGCTTGGACGTATAACGATTTCAAGCAAAGCACCAAAGGAACTACATGTATTAGCAGTAAAGAGAACCTTCAGATATCTCAGCGAACATAAGAGTTGGATTATGTGGTATCCAAAAGGAAAAGATCTATCACGATGGCCTACACGATGCGTGACAAGTGTTGTATTGATGACCCATCTAAGCACTGGAGCAACGCTCTAATTTAGGGTGAGTGTTTGCATCGGATACAAGAAACAATCATCGGTATTCTATCTATAGTCAGGCAGAGTATATTATAAAGCAACAACATGTTGTACATGTGTTCTTTGATGAAACAAACTTGACAGATATATTGTGTTGAGTATGATGAGCCCATTCCAATATATTGTGACATTACAAGTGCCATCGCATTCAAAACCCGGTGATGCACTCCAAGATCAAGCACATTCCAATCAAGTATCACCTTTCTACGAAACAGTTGCGTAGAAAAGAACATCCGAAAGCTGAGTATGTGGGTAATAAAGAACAAGTGGCGCATATCTTTACAAAACCACTTCCACTGAAGCCTTTGAATATTCTCCTCTACAAAGACCCGAGTTATTTCTACTCAAAATGAATGCTTTTTGAATGCTTATCTTATATGTCTTAGATGTACAATTTAGGAAGCACTATAAGAGTGATAGTCTTCGGGTAGAAGCCTCGGATGGAAAGATAATTTTGCCATTGATGACAAAGGGGGAGAGATTTATCAGATGTAGAGGACAGAGGCATGGTTCCTAGGTGGATCGGATTTATCATATGCACAGGATAGAGGCATGGTTTTCGTGGGGAGCATGGACTATGATTTCGCTTGGTTGCATCGTGAAAGTGTTTCCATCAATGCCATGTAAGGGGAGATGTTACTAAGGTTGGTTGTCATTGATGTCAACCCTTGAAGAAACGACCCATAGCACAAAGTTTTGGGTAATGGACCCAATAGTGTTTGGATGTAAATATGACTCATTATTATTTTGTCATGGTTGATAAGAATTAACAGGATGAACTCCAAAGTGGTCCCCTATGGTGAAGCTCACTAGAAGACGCTTTGTGGAGTCGATAACCCATGCTTAATTATGGGAATAATGAGATGAAGGAAAGGAATTTGTCAGGGAAAATATCCTAGATGGATAGTTCTTGTCATGTCATTTCCTATGGTATGTGGAACGCCGTATAATTCCTCACGGTTAGAGAGTTATGGCCATGAGAAGTTGAGACCCCGTTTGGGTAATGGACCCAAGTTTGTTTGATGGGTAATGGTAAGGAGTTATGATATATTTTCAGGATAATACTATTATATATGGATAGCAATATGTCATGCCATTTCTGTTGGTATAGAACGCCACATAACTCCCTCACGGTTTGAGATTTTATGGTCTACGGGTTGAGACCCTCATATGTCATCTAGAAGCCCCAAAGGTCAAAGTAATCAAAGTGGTTTAAGATTTAAAAGATAAATAATAAAGTGAAGTGATGAGCCATTATAATTCAAAGTGAATACAAAATAAATTATTTTCCAATAATAATTTTAATGGAGAAATGAAGGACCCAACCCTAAAAATAAGAAAATGGGGCCAAGTGACCTAGAATATGTTTTAAGGAAGCTACTCTGGAGAGTATAAATAAGAGGAAAGGCTCTCTCCATTTGAATCACACTTGAGCATATTGAATATATATAGGTTTATGAGGGTTTTACAAAATGATATATAAGCCGAAATTCTGAGGAAATTGAAGAAAGAAGGCGTCTAACAAAGGAAGGATAAATCTTTTGATGGTGCTTTCTAGTATGTTATTTCAGGTCATCCTACCATTTTCATTTATAACTTTTTTCTATAATGATTCAGATCCTGAAATTGTTGATATGCTGCTGATAATACATATCCAAGTATCTATGGTTCAAAATTAATCTTGTGGGTCGTTTTATTTTGGGAGTTACACTCAGAGGAAAATAAGGTTTGTACGTCCTCGAACTAGTCAAAAATCAAAAAGTTTCGGTAACAACGCCATAAATTCTTTCATAAAAGATCCAAATTCAGTGATAACAAATGTTGGAAGAAAGGCACAACATTATTTTTGTAATAGTTTCATATCATTTCCTAAATAGTTTTTGCGTATGTTCCCTACAAGGTCGCTTCCTCTAGAATAAGCCGCACTGCCAAGGCACGCATTTTTTCTATAACTACTTTTATGAGGTTCCAAGTAGTGCCACGGAGGAATTGTATAAAACACAATCAAGAACATTGTGTATCAGTTTCCATATATTTATACATTACAGGTTCAAAGTTATGATTACTTCCAAGTTAGGGTTGTTGACTAATCCAAAACTAGGCATGTGAGATCAAAACAAGCTTCAGGAAATGCTAGTCTTTGTTTTTAAAAGTTACAGTTTTGAAGGAATGTGATCATATAAAACAAGTCTATTACAGAGCTACAAATCATATTTGGATGATGAAATTGATGAGGGCTTTTGTTGAGGTTGGTGCATGGCTGATGCACTGTTTACAGGTATAGGTTGATTACAGTTGGTGCATGGTTGATGCACTTGTTTATGGTAATAAAGTTGATTGATGTGTTGGTGCATGGTTGATGCACTTATTTATGGTACAAAGTTGATTACAGTTGAGGTACATGTTAATGCATGGTCTATACTTATTGCGCAATAAAGCTTACGCGAAGATATCTCACGCTGATAAGTGTGACGCTGGTTCCACTCATTCTACTCTACTGTGGTGGCGGTGGATAAAGGAAGGAAAGGTGGTTGTATCCAATTTTCTAGTTGTATCCGAGGACATTGGGGGTCAGCCTCCTTTTCCGGGTTGTAGCCAAAGTTTTGGGAGTTGGAGCCTCAAGCCGAAGGCTCGAGAAACTAGGAGGTTGGAACCTTCCAGCTTGCGTACCGGAAAACAGCGGAAGTTGGTGCTTCCAATGAATGTAATTTTCAAGACATATAAGAAAAAGTATCTGTGGTTTTCTCCCGACGGTCACCGCAGAAAACCGGGTGTATTGTGCATACAGGATTGTTTATTTATTATCGCTCATTATTGGATAATAATTCTACATTGATATAAATATCGAAGAAAAAATGATTATAATTATGCTATTAATGATTCACCTCTGCGAATCCAACAATTGGTATCAGAAAGGTTCTTCAAATCGCTTTAACCAATCGGAAAGGTAGATCATGGAGAGTACCAACTCAGAGAAATGGAATACCACACTTTGATGGACAAGGCGCTTTGGAGAGCAAGGATGAAGGCATATACAGCATAGGGATTTCGTTTGGCAATCAATTGTAGATGGATACAAAACACCAACAGCTCCACCAACAAGTGAAAAGGCTGAAACTCCTATGAGAATAATTCCAAAAGCCATAAATGCATCTTTGAATGGTCTCAGTGATACTATGGAGTTCAAAGTTGTGCATTGTAAATCTACTAAAGAGATTTGGGACAAGCTTCAAATATTTATGAAGGAGATTCAAAAGTCAAAACAACAAAGCCCCAAACTTACGGTATCGGCCCGAACAACCAAAAATGAAGGAAGATGAAGATATTTCACATTACTTCTTACTTAGCCCATTTGAAACAGTGAATGCAATCGTAAGATTGGGAGAAGAAATCAAGAATCTATAATTATTCAAAGGTACCAGATCTTTCCATGATTCAACCCTAAGATATCAAAGACTAGAAGAAAGATCGGATCTATACTCAATAAGCATGGATGAACCTCATGGAATATTCACAAAGATATGAGATGAGAACTGAACAGAAAAAATCTAGATGTAAAATAAGTAGCCTTCAAAGCATCCAAAAAAGATCAAAGCAAAGAAAAAAGGAACAAGAATAATAGTATAGCATTAACGACGCCTCGTGAAGATGATGAAGAAGTGGGCCAACTTTGTCAAAAGATCTAACAAGGAACCAACGGTAGGTACAGAGGTACCTATGTAACTAGTTCCAGCAGTGGAATGTACCTAAGTTTAATGCAAGGAATCGCAAGCTGAGATGGACACATGGGGTGATGTTCCCTCCAGTGTATAGAGGTCAAACTCAAGGCTATAAACAAGGCCTCGCTATCGAGATGCAAAACTCGCTTAGGCAACGGCTTTATAACGAAAGAGAATTGACTAAAAGGATCAATACCTAATCGGTGTATGCAATCACAAATTAACGCAAAACAATATCCTTTTACGTCTCTAGTCTACTTATGAAAGGGGTAAACTTGTGCCAAATAGACGCCTTTTCAAATCCAACTTATGAGTGTAAGAGAGACAAGTTCACTCAGAAAATATTTTCATTTTGATAACGAGTCGTAAAAGAGCTTAAATAAGACTCATGACCTTCAAATCCAATTTAACGAGTGAGAAAGGGAAAAATCACTCAATCTTTTGATTTTAATGAGTTCGAAAAGAGATTAACTAAGACTCAGGGATGTTGTTCTAAGAAACATGTGATGGGGGAGGCCAAGGATCCTATGAAGGAATTCTATGAAATGTCATTATTTTATGAATAATCGACACAAGCTTGGGAAGACTTAAAGCTCTCCAAGTCGAGGAGAAAGTGCCAACGTAAGATACGCTTTTGTGATGGTTTTGAATATGTCCGCGAATGGAAAAATATAGGTGGGGGAATGTGATGTCCCATCATGTCATCCCAATCAAAGGGAACCTCATCGATACTTGGAGGGAGAGTATTCAAAGGAAGAATAAATCTTTATTCAAAAGGGGAGGATTTGAATATTGATTTCATATTAATGAAAGGTGCATCACTCTTTTCAAGGAGAGTATTTTTGACCAGAGATTGCACTGGTATGTCCACTTCTTCAATTATAGGTTGAAGAGGATGAATAGTAACGGGGACAAGAGATGCTTCACCCTCAACAAAGGTGGTGAGGTCGAGAGGATCCCATCGATGGAACCATCAGATGATCAAAAGAGAAGTGGTGTGAGGAGAAACCACCGATGCCCGACATAATCCAAAGGGCTCTGGTGAGCCTACTGGTATCCCGATAGTAGCCGGGCACAAATGAGTGAGGTGACTTCAAGTCCCTCGGCAGCGAATGAGGTCATATCGAGACGCCCAGGCTTCTCGATGACCAGCGGTGGGAGAGAGTCGGCTCGTGATGATGAACATATCGAGACATGACACTGCTATGGTTTGGGGTGAAGAGGATGGTGTCTCCAACATAATTGGTAGAGGTTGTGGGCAAGATGTCGACATAATTTTTATAAAAATTAGACCCATCTCTGACATGACTGGCAGAGGTTGGTGGTGGAGAAAAATTATGACCGATAAAGGATCAAGAAGGAGATTGCAGCATCGGATTCCAAGGTCCGTGAAAATATTGATTTTGAAAATTGCGGTGCCGAAAAGAACTCGCGTACCCCTTGTCCAGAAAAGTGGTGGCCAATGCTAAAATGGTCCGAAGAAGTCTGGACGGGCATCATCACTGAAGTCTATCAAGATAACAGGTAGGACAAGAATTATTCAAGGAGATATATGTTGCTCCTTTGTGAAGGGGTCCCATAAAGAGGTATCTTAACCGTAAAATTGATTCTTCCTATATGAAATACCCGAGGATACATGAAGACCTGTCATGGAAAGTGTTTAAAGGGACCGTTATGGAAGATGAAAGATACATGGGTGGGGTGTGATAAGTGGGATAAGCACTCATTCAGTACTGGCTCTTGAAAGAGCATGGCTAGTATTGGATCCATAAAGGTGAAGGTTCCAACCTCCCATGGGAAAAATATTCATATCAAACGGCATAGGCATCAGAGCCATGGTGCCTCTAGATCCAATGCTAGATTCATATATGTGGGCCAGTGGAGGGGATTGCATGTGGGAAGGAATATCAATAGAAAAAATGACTAGAGACCCAAGTTAAAAGACTGAGCATTGTAGTTTTGCATAACATTGTAAAAAGCGGAAGGGTCTATTCTCAAGGAAATGAGTAGGCATCATGGGGGTGGTTAGTGTTGAATGAGGGAGAAAAAGAAACTCCACTATCCATAATGATGAAACCCAAAATAGACTCCTAAGGCCAACTAGTAGTCAAAGAGCATACAAAAAATTCAAACAACCAATATGCATGTAAATGGCCAGTGGAGCCGAAAGTGGCCTCCCTCACTAAAGAAGGTATGTCTCGGCCCAAGAGGGACCTTAGACTCCCTGCTAAAGTTTGGATGTAACATAATTAGTTATAGGGGTCCTCGTGGGATTAACAACTAGTCCGTCGATCCCTGAGAGGTAATCCTCCATAAAGGCTGTATGATGTCCGACCCCTATCCCACCTGCAGGTTAAGCATAATAACTCTTGCAAGTAACCTATGAGATAATTAAGTCGGGTTAAGAAACTAATAAACCATTGTATAATTGATGCATAGGAGAGCACAGAAAGTCCGGATCACTGTATGGGCATGGTAGCAAAGACCGAAACCTTGAAAGAATCGGGGCTCTCATACAGGTATGGGTACTAGCAAGATCCCTAAATATGAATAAATCCATAGAAATATCTCTGATGCTAGGTGAGTATTCAGGGGTTATCCATTCAACAAACTTCTGTATGAAGCTCGTGGATTAACTCATGTGAAAGTGAGCCTCCGATCTACCACCATACACGGACTTCAACTGCCTCTCGCATAATATGTTGATTTAATTTCCTTGAGAAGTTTACCACAAAAATCCTATTCCAAGGCACTAAACTCAGACTAGATTTCAGTAATCTCTAAAAAATAAAATCATGACTAATCAATTTTTAGTTTAACGCATAAATTTTATTGGTCGTGATTAATTAAAAGGGTATGGAAGCTAAACTCATGATGTTATGACTCTGCAAGAAGAAGATAAATATGAATAATGCAAAAGTCTACCTTTAACTTTTCAATGAAGATAAGAATAAAAAAAAAACAAGGTAATTTTCAATCTCAACTTTGCAATTTAGAAGTAAAATGCAATCATTAGCTTAGTGCATTTAGCAAGATGATAAAGGTTCAAAGACAAAAATGATAAATCCAATGCAAAATGCCTATTTTATATTTTCAATATATTAAAGAGAAAAAATGCATGGAATGAAAAGCAACATGATATATAAATTCTACCATGTATGAATGAAATAACTTCAAGCATAATATCAAGCAACTAAGCAGACAACCTGTAATCAAGGATAAACCCAAATATAAAACAATGAGAAAGACTACACCTAAAAATTCAACTCCCAACATGCTTCTGTCAACCCAGAGAAGCTCAACAAGCACTCACAGAGACCTAAGAAGGCTCATCAATCATCAAATCCCACCCAACAAATACTAAAACCAACAAAACAAGCAAGGGAAAGTGGTATACGCTACACCAGAAACAGAAGTATACATGATCTAGCAGCGAGACAAGACGATGTGTACGCTGACTATCAAGGAAATAAGTATACAGTTTCTGAAACAAGGCCGTAGAAAGAGCAAAAGGCTGTAAGAATCAGACCTAGAGTGAACATAATTTGTCAAGAAGTGATATGACAAGAAACACAAAGGAAAAAGAGAAATGCAAGGAGAAAGATACTAACCCTTAGAAGAAGATCTCTCCCCAGTGAGCTCATTTTTGTCTGAGAGGGAAAACCCTCATACTACAAGTTAAACCACAACAAAATGTATGATCAGCAGAATCAACTCAATTCCATCAGACATGTTAGATAAACTAATGCAAGATAAGAAAGAGGTCAATTTCTATCCAACGCTCGATGATGTTCCACTATTGAGCACTTCGACCCAAAGCTTTATACCTGCAATAAGTTCTTAACAAACAATAATATCAAGTACATGGTGATAGTATAAAGGGGTTAGCACATTAGATAACATAATCCATTAATAAACATTACAAACATGCCCACGGATAATAATCATATATTTGAATGATACCAATAGGACGAGAAAGGAGTATTTCTATTAATAATTGATTGCAGAAGTGACAACATTACGGACTTCCGTGTCGACATGCTTCGAAACCAAGAAACCAAGTTCCTTCCAACTGGGCCTCCACTACTTCAATTCTCCACCAAAGGCAAGCTCATAGGAGAGAGACAATGATGTTCTCTCAACAATAGGGAAAGAGCTTGGGGTATGAACACTCTATTTAGACTTGAGGGACAAAGGGATACAAACTCAATATGAAGTAATTTCTCCAGAGTAACTTTTCTCTCAAATTTGAATGCTTTCTCCTCTTAGCTCATAATTGTTCTTTTATAGTCTTCAAAATGAAACTGAAGGGTTGAGTCAGAATGTTTCCAGTATGTAGAAGGCCAAGGATCAGAGATCTCCTTCGTGACATGGAAACCCAACTCCATTTTGTATTTTTTGGCACAAATCTTGATGTATGCGGGATGTAGTGGAGCAGCCTGCGTATACACATGTTTTATAGAAGATAGGGCGCATATATGTGGAAAAATGTGTATTTTTGGCTCTGGATTCATCAAAAAAGGATGACAAGTCTACATAGGGAAATGGAAAAAGGCCCTCTGTGCAAGATAGCAATGGTGGGGAAAATATTGTTATAACACAAAGCTAGCAAAATATGGGAACCGAGGAAACCCCATAGTGACCATAACCATTAATGAGGTCTGCATTGGAAACACTCTCATAGACCTAGGAGAAGCCATCAATGTTATGACCGCTACTACCTTGGAACAAGTACAGTTACAACCTCTTCTTAGGCCTACCCCAACCATTTTGGAATTAGCATATATGACTAGTGTTATACTTGAAGGAATTTTAGATGATATCATGGTTACTTTAGCCTCATGGGAATACCTAGTAGATTTTCTTGTCATTCACTCAAAGAATCCTACCAAAGGCCATCCCGTCATTTTGGGAAGACCTTGGCTAGCTACAACCAATGCATTTATTGGCTGTAGAGAGGGAGAAATGACCATCTCAAATGGACTCTCTATCCAAAAGCTCACCATTTACCCTCCAACTCAACCTATCATGGATAATCTATGGTGGCTTGAATGCCCATATGAGAATGAGGACTGGGAAGAACCCATATTTCCAAGTGACCATGCATGGGCACTTCAGGAGCACATAACGAAAAATGTGCTAAACCAATTTATTTCTGCTATCACATGTGTAGATTTTCCTCAGTCTTTTCCCCAATTTGAGTACATGTTTGGGGAAGAATTTCAGTAACAATTAGACCCATCCATTTTTTCCTTGACATCTTTTATCTTCGATATAGATGAGTCTTCCATGTCTTATACTATGCCCTACGATATTAGTCTAGGAAAATTTCTACATATAAAATTCGGGCTGAATGTAGACCAACATAAACAGTTAGTAAATATCCTTAAAGAACAATCAGGAGAATTCACCTGGGAATACACTGGCATGAAGGGTATACACCCTGACACATGTATTCATCACATATATACCCAGGGGAAGTAACACCTATTAGGAAACCCCAGAGAAGGATGAACCCAACACTCAAAGATATAGTCAAGGAAGAGATCCAAAATTTATTAAATGTCAGATTTATTTATCCCATCTCTGATAGTAAGTGGGTATCCCTGCTTGTAGTGGTTCCAAAGAAAGTGACCGAGAAATGGAGAATTTGTGTCGATTTTCGGGAACTCAACAAATCCACTCTGAAAGATTACTTTCCTCTTCCTTTCATTGACAAAGTTCTGGATACCTTGTCTGGAAAGAAGTATTTTTCCTTTTTAGATGGGTATAGCGGGTACAATCAAATTCTCATAGAACCTGAGGACCAGTACAAGACTACCTTTACTTGTCCTTGGGACACCTATGCCTATAGGGTCCTACCATTTGGATTGTGTAACGCTCCTGCCACATATCAACAAGCAGTACTAGGGATATTTTCCGATCTTATTCATGATTGTGTGGAGGTCTACATGGATGAATTCACATTTTATGGAAACACTTACCAGGAAGCCTTATATAACTTAGAAAAAGTCCTTATTAGATGCCAAGAAATGAACCTATCTCTAAGTCATGAAAAACGTAAAATGTTGTTAACTAAAGGAGTGGTTCTAGGACATCATGTTTCATCTGAAGGGATAAAATTCGATCCTGCAAATATTAAGGTCATCGTCAGACTTCCACCCCCCAAGACTCAGAAAGAGGTGAGAAGATTTCTTGGACATGCCGGATACTACCGATGGTTTATTGAAAATTTTACAAAGATTATTGCACCTATGTTTGGATTGTTAATAAAAGATGTTGATTTTGTTTGGACTGGGCAGTGTCAAACTGCCTTTGAAACCCTGAAAGCTAAGCTGTCTATGGCACCAGTTCTTAGAGGGCCCAATTGGACTCTCCCATTTCATATATCCAGTGATGCCTCTGACACCACAATGGGAGGAGTATTAGGGCAGAAAGAGGACCGACAATCCTATGCCATTTACTTTGTGAGCAAGAACTTGTCCCCTGCCGAGTTAAACTACATAGTTACCGAGAAGGAATTCTTGGCAGTTTTTCATGCTATCAACAAGTTTCATCATTACATTATAGGTTACGAAGTATTCATACATACATATCATTTGTCCATTAGATTTCTCATGAATAAACCCATAACTAATGGCCAAGTGACTAGGTGGCTCCTGTTATTTAGAGAATTTAATATCACTGTGCTTGACCAACCTGGAAAGGATAATGTGGTAGGTGATTTTATTTCATGAATAAAAAATGAGGATAATGATGATATCCCTGTCGATGATAGTTTCCCAGACGAGCACCTTTTTGCCTTCTCTGTCAATACCCCATGGTTTGCGGATATGGAAAACTATCTAGCTACTAGGAAGTTACCATCTCATTTGTCACCTCATGAAATGCGTAAAATTATTACACATAGTGCTAATTACTCTTGGGTTGGACATGAACTTTTTCACATAGGTCCTGATTTGATTATTTGTAGATGTGTTCGAGAGGATGAGGTACCAGAAATACTACGAAGTTGTCATGATGGACCATGTGGTGGTCATTTTTCTGACAAACGCACAACATATAAGGTGCTACATTTAGGTTACTATTGGCCTAGCATTTTCAAATATGCTGCCAAGTATGTGAGAAGTTGTGATAGTTTCCAAAGGATAGGAAGACCTACGTCAGCCGACGAAATGCCTTTGCGTGCCCAAGTTATGATAGAACCCTTCAAAAAATCGGCCCTTGACTTTGTAGGACCAATTTCACCCATGTCCCGTAAAAAGAACTATATTTTGGTTTGTATGGACTATGTCACCAAGTGGGTAGAGGAAAAATCCCTATTCAGGGCTACAAAAAAGTCTATTGTCAAATTCATCTATGAAGACATATTTACCCACTTCGGTGTCCCTCATGAAATTGTTATAGACCAAGGCCCTCAATTCACTTCCAAGTTGATGAAAGAGATAATAGAGAAATATGGGATTAAACACTGTAAAATCTTCTCCATACCACCCGCAAGCCAATGGTCAGGTCGAATATACAAAAAAAGTTATGGAAGCTATCCTAACCAAGACTGCTCAATTACATCACTGGGATTGGGCTGATAGGCTTCCATAGGCTTTGTGGGAATATCAGATCACCTGGAGGAACACCACTGGGCATACCCCTGATGAGCTAGTGTACGGGAAACAAGTACTTCTACCAATAGAATGTTAAGAACCAAACATCAATATAGCATAGAAAAACCTCAGGAAAAGTACTCAATGCCTTGAAAAAGAGATAATTTCAAATAATAAGCCTCTTCGAGGGGGAAACCTCCTTTTATCCCACTTAAATGTTCAAGTACAAGATGATTCAAAATGAAAATGTCTCCTTGGTATATATAAGAGACTAGGAGGTATAATTACAACTAATGGCCTA
>SNQJ01S0149156.1:0-20761 GCA_010110895.2 Picea sitchensis
CCATAAAGATGATGTTGCTTTATTACATAATTCCTTGATCATATGTATAGACTAGTCATTGAATATATTAATCTGCCTTTACTTCGATTGGTTCGTTTTGTTGTGATTTGGACGGGACGAGAGCATTGAAGCAAAGCTTGGAAAAACAGAGACATAAGGAAAGCATTCATAAGGTATGTCCATAACCCTTATCTCTTAGTTCATTCAATAGGCTAGATCTAGGGAAAGTGTATTATTCTGTCATGTTTTGTTCTAGATCCAGGTGGATCTAGGGAGATCGGTTAGTGTCCGCACCTACAGATTTATCCTATAACATCCACGAACCTGGTTCGGGATCCTCTTAACCAAACTCTAACTGCACTTCCACGTATCTTTCTCCTCTCAAGCTCTCTCTATGGAATGGAATAGGCTTATGAGGAAGGAAAAAGGAAAAAATGGGAAATTTTGATGCAAATCTCACAAGGTGGCTGCAATTTCTTGGGGCAAGGAGAGGATGTGAAACAGGCAGAGTTTCGTTGTTCTTATGCTTCGATTTGGAATGAGACCCCAACACCTCATTTTATATGACAAAAGGATGGTTATTCAGTTGGGTGATGGGCTATAGGCGGTGGGATATTTGGGAAACTACCCAATATCCCATAATCTCAACGAATTCCTTTCAACTTTTTAATTTTTTCAACTTTTGAAAGTATACGCGGGTTGTAGTGGTGCATCTATTGTACGTACATGGGTTGTAATGGTGAAACAAGCATGTGTACATGGGAATTAGTGGTGCAGGGAACATACATCTTCAAAAATAATGTTTTTAAGAAGAGTTGCTCAGTGATGGCTTGGCAAAAATAACAAGTAAGAGGGCCAAATGCCAGGTATGCATGTATGGAGAAATTTAGGGTTATAACATCAATGTAACAATGAATTTCTCCTGAATCAATTAAAATAGAAACAAGATGATTAATAATATTACCTTCCACCTCGATCATATTGGATTGGTACTCCGCTTGTTGATCATATAAGGATGCATATATTCTTCCCATGTATTCTACTTTTGTAGCCTCTTGGATGTTGTGCATGGTCTTCACTTTGTCCTTTTTCTAAGTTCAATCCTTGTACAAGTGATATTCTTTGTGTCCCCAACATTAGATTGGTGGTATTCCCTTTTTTCCCAAGGATTCTTCTCTCTTGGATTCATCCTTAGCATACTAGTTGGGCTGATTTTTATTTGGGCTATTTCTATTGAAAGGAGGTTTGAATCCTTTCTTTCTCTGGTCAAACTTCTCCTTATTCTTATTCTTCCAATATTTATGCATGGATTCTCTTCCCTTTCCTTTCTCATAAAGGTACTTAACCTTCCTAATGGTCTTAGTCAAAGTCCTGGGTTCATCATATTGAATCCTCTCTTTATAAAGGATGGAAGTCCACTCACAAATATCTGTATTTTCACCTTCTCATCTTTTATAAACCCCACATACTTTAGCAACCACAAGAAATTATTTTCATACTCTTCCATGGTCATGCTTCCTAGACTAAGTTCAAATAATTCCTGCATTTAATTGTCATAGAAGTGCTCTGAAAGGTAATCCTTTTGAAAATATTTCTTGAACTTCTTCCAAGTGATCCTACTCTCATCAATGTGCTCATCTTTATTCAGTTGATCCCACCACATAACAACTTTCCCATGTAAATGGTATGTGGAAATTCTAGCTTCTAGGTTCGATGAGTAGTTATGCAATTGAAAATACCTATTGAGTCCAAGAAACCATGCTTCAACATCATCTTCCCTTTCTCTTTCACCATAAAAGGATGTTGGATTAAACTTCCTCAACTCTCCTTGCAAACTGTCAAATTCATGTCTTCTTCTTTGGTGCCTAACAAGAGACACCTCTAGACTACCTATGGAATCTTCATATGCATAAAATTTCCTTACTAATTAGAGAGGTGAGTGATGTCTATGAGTTCTGCTAGAACTTATTGAATAACCAACTCTTTTGTGGTTATCTCTTCTTTCATGACATCTTCCCTATTCCTCTTGTTTTGAGTTTGATCCATTCTTTTTTTTCCTCTACAAATGATATAAGATTTCCATCACTTGGGAATTTATCTTATTTTTTTCTCTTATCAGTTTCTCATTGTCCACTTTGTAACTCTACACTTGTATTTTGAGGCTTCTCATAGTGTCTATCAATGTTTCTTTCTCCCATGTGCCCTTGTGTCCATTGGATTATGTCTCTGTGTTACCAATATTGATCTTTTGACCTTTGGCCTCTTTATCATGGTTTTAATCCCCCTCTCCTTATTCCATTTATTGAATATGAATTCTTATACAGAATTGATATGTTTACACCCCCTAATTCTGCAAAATGTACAAGCAACCATTTTGTTAGGATTATGCATAATATAAAAAAATTTGTCAAACAATGCTACATATCCTTTTTCTTCTCAATTCATGAAGAAATATATTATCATTATCCATATTATAACAATTCTATGTTATTCTCATATGAATCGTATTTCCCAATGATTGTAATCTTTCCCCAATGCAACATCTAAGATGGAAGTTATGGCTTCCCAAAAAATCACTTTCATCCCCTTTTCTTTTGTTTTGCAATAGGATCTTGTCAAAATATTCCACATCTCCTTTAACTAGTACAAAATTCGAATTGTACACAAGAAATTCCTTCAAACCACTTTCCATGTGACCATGTCTTGAAACCATGGGCTTATTCACTCTTTAGCACCTTCCTCTGTATTCTTCTACACAAGATCTTGTTCAAACACAATGTCCGAGGGATTGGTTACTTATAGGCCCTTCACACCTCTAATTGACCCCTTTACATTATCATGAGACCAATGTTGGGACCAAGTCCTCCAGACTTTGGCCTTCAACTATTCTCCCTTTTCAATCTTCCAACTTCTCCCGGAGTAAACTTCATCGAAACCCTGCTATTAACTCCACTAGCAAATTAGACAGTCGAGATTTAATCTCCCATTTACTAAATGGTCCTACCCCATCTGGAGGCTTCAAAGAGATCAAAGACTATGACTTAATCAGTCATTGGGATGGAAATTCCTTAATTAGTTCGAGACTTCGGTGCTCTGGGACTCCGGGACATTACAATTCTCAAGTCGTTCAACTCCCCCAGAGTTTCACCCACCGAAGAACTTACCCTATCCTTCCACTATTTAATCGAACAATCATGAGGAATCTTGGAGGGTCTTAAATCAACATCCTGCATGAATTGGTTACTCTGGAATTCTAGGACATTACCACTCACAAGTTGTTGAACTCCTCCATAGTTATACTTGTCAAAGCATTCATAAAGTGACAATGACCTCTTATCATTGGTTAACCCATCCTCTTACGCTATCCTTCCACTACCTTAATCTGATGGATAAGACTTAATCAATTATTGGGATGGGCGGTCCTTAATCAATTTTGGACTTCGGTGCTCTAGGAATCTAGGAAATTTCAACTACCCCAAAGTGATACCTGTCGAAGTTCTTATGCCATCCTTCCACTGCTTGATCTAACGGTTGAGAAAGGTCTCGAAGGGATCTTAGATCGACGGTCTATGTAAATTTCACAACTTCGGTCTTCGACACTTTCTTTGGTAGAGATGTTGGACACCCCCATAGGCCATACTCCTGGAGATGACATGGCATGCTGATGTCCCCTATGGTGATGTGGACCCATGGCATGTGTGCCATGTGTCACTAAAAAATGAACAGGCTGGGGTCCATAAGGTAATGAATCCAGGTGACACGTGTCCCCACATGGCACCCCTACCATGTGGCCTATGACATGTCATCAATCAAACAAATGATCCACATTCCTCCACTCCGATCTGATGGCCTGTGTGATTTTGTGGACTATGGCTTTGCACTTCATGGTTTTGTCACTTCGTAGTTTCGACACTTCGGGGATTCGAAACTTTGAGGATTTTCCCATTCTCCACTAATTGCTGAAGTGGTGAAGTTTCAAAGTCTAGAAACTTTTCTATCCTTCCGCTTTGGATCTATGATTCACATTACTCCTGAATTCCTATCAGATCGGATGGTTGGCAGAACTTCGTGACTTCGACCTTTGGGATTTCTAGAGGCTCAAAATTCTTACATCCGGAGGGTCAAAACTGGATGACCATGATCAATGGATGATATTTCACCCAATATTCCTATCATATCCGATGAATCATGGGCTTTCATGAGTTCAACCTTTTCACACTTCTTCCTTGTCTCCAATAATCGCCGAAGTGGTGAAGTTATGTATTTTTCTATCTCTTTCTTAGCTTCAATCAATGACTTTGATCGCTCCCAAAATACAAAAGGGATGACCAAAATTCTACAATCCTTTACAAAGTATTGTTGTCTAAACAACGCTCTGTCATATGTGCAATATTTGTAGCATTATCTCTCCTGAGCTTTAAGATAGCAAGGACATATCCATTTTTAACCATAATACCCTATCCACAGTTATGTCCCATACCATTCCGGTGTTTCAACCTGAATCTTTGATACCAATATGTAACATACCAAGCCACCCCCAGGCCGGGCTATGCTGCTTCAAGTGGTAACATACCCAACCACCCACAGGCTGGGAACAATAGCTCAAAACTCACTACTAAACTAATTTTGAATTCAGATAAATTTCTAATTAATAAAGAGGTATGAAATATTCACATGCAAAGTTTAAGATTAATGCTGCAACATAAAGAAATGAGACATATTTCATGCACAACAATAACCAACAAGCATGCATAGTATAGATACATATTTCATAGATAAATAAATACACATTGGAATAAATACACATGTAAATAAAACCATGATAGAGAGCACATATATTTAATGAAATGAATCACCAACTGGTTGCAAACCAAGGACATTCCACCCAACTGTATACATTGTTGTTCCAAGTATCACCAACAATTTCACCCTCGGGCCATGGATATGAATCCACAAGGAAGGTTCCAGAGTGTCACTCAACTTCCCAAACCAGTCAGAACTCAAGATCTCACATGATTTTCAACACACACAAGAATCCAAAGTACACCAACTCTCTTCTACCTAGCCTGCACAACCCAAGAGAATGCACCCCCCTCTCTACCTTGTAGTCTCTTAGGTTGTCCACCTCCTTCCAGGGCTCCAATGCATCTGGTCAAGAATCTCTATGTTGGGACTCTCAGGATCCGTAGTTGTGGTAAAAACTTAATGTATTCCAATGCATCTTAGACATGTAGGAATTAATTCATGGCTGGAATACACCAGCATTCATTACATCCAAAAAAGCCATGGCTCCTCTCCAACAATTCCTTTTTCTTTCCCAAGCCAAAAACACAAATGAGGAATGACGAGTGGGTGAAATAATGAATGGAGATATAACATAATGAAAGGTGTGAATAATGAAAAATGAGTGAGTGAGTGAGTGAAGAAGAACCCCAAAACAACCCACAAGATGGGTTTATATATTTACTTGCAAATAAAGAACCACATGACCTTCCCCGAGAAGCTCATGTAACCACTCCTCTCCATTAAAACAATTATGGGTAAATAAAATATAAAATAAATACTTAGCTGCTCAATCCCCCTCTGTTGTGGAATCATATCCCCATATAACTTTTGTCCTTGTCCTTCTAGCATCCAGTGATGTATTTATTATTGTTATTATTATTATTATTATTATTATTTTAATGTCTGGAGGAATCAACAAGTAGTTGGGCACATGCTCATGTTACATGTGGCCGTGTTATCCAACCGCTACCACTATAACCTCCAGGTGTTCCCATGAGGCCCCTTACACGACACACAAGGTAAGTCTGGGGGATTTGAACTCAAAACCTCATGGAACTTCATTTTCATAGAACTTGCCAATTGAGCTGCCCCCCCGGGGGCAGTGATGTATTTATTATTAATAATGATCAAAACATTACATTTCCTAGGCACACTAGCCTATTTTAATTGTTTGGGCACTCTAGGCTTTCATAAATTAACAAAATATATTATTTAATATGGGGCTCAAAACCAAAGTATTACAAGTAAGTAACAGGATCATAGGTTTCAAGCACATGAGTCATCAAAGAAAACTTTTCATGCTTCTTCTCACTGCAATTTTTTTGATCTAAATAAATATCAATGACATTAGGAAAAATATACTTAATGGTTTTAGTATCCCATATAGGTGGAGAAGAAAGGGATGAACTGTTTTTCACTACAGAAGGTCAATCATAAGTTAGAATAGTTTTAGTTGACAGATATAACATACCAATCGGAAAAAAAAAATGATTGATCAGTAGAATCGGAGGTTGAAGGTCCAGTCGAAATAGGAACAAAGTTTAGCTATCTAGTCAAAGGACAAAAAACTGCAATAGGGGACCTAGATATGAAAACAACATCAAAGTGGTCATCCCGTAACAATCCATAGGAGGAATTCAACAACTTTGTGCTAGAATACTTCTCATCAAACCATACATTTCGTCTGATAATGATATGTGGTCTGATAGGGTCAAATAGTCGATAAGATCTAGACTCTTCATAGTATCCCATCATGATGCGGGAATGACTCTTTGCATCCAATTTCGTTTTGCAATCACTAGAAATATTATGCTGGGAAATAGATCCAAACACACAGAGTTCAGCAATTGAGGGATTGCTTAGACACCATCGTTCTCTTGGAGTCACTGAAGTAATAGCTCAAGTTGATATGCAATTGAGAAGATAGTTTTCACAATATATAACTTCATCCTAGAAGCGAGGAGGAAAATATTTGGCTTTCAAAAGACATCTAGCCATTTCAACTAATGTCCAATTCTTGCGTTCTACAACACCATTATCTTGAGATGTATGAGGGACCGACCACTAAGAGTAAATACAATATCGAACTAGGTATTATTCAAAAGGTAAATTCACATACTAACCACCATTTTATGATCCCAATTACTTGATGGGTTAACCACATTGATTTCCAACAAAGGCTTTGAATTCTTTGAATTTTTCAAGGACAAGATTCTTTTTCTTTAGAAAATAAACCCAAGTGAAATGCGAGATATCATTAATGAAAGTTAACATATACCTTGAACCTTCTAAGGAAGGTATATTGATGTAATATAATTCATCATGAACCAGCTCAAGGAGGCTCTATGGTTGCTACAATTTTCCAAAGTCGAATGGTGCTTGATGATGCTTTCCAAGGATAAATCCTTTACAGATTCCATCAGGGGGAAAACTTTACCTATATCAACAGTAATATTCTAAGTTTCCATAAACTACAAAGTTTGAAAATTTAGGTGTCTAAGTCATTCATTCCAAGTTTGAATTCATCTTTCGGAGTGAGAAACATCAAAATTTGGTTCATAGTTGGGTTGATTTCTGTCACAAAAACTATACAAAGTTTCCTTCAGGTCTAGAAACCCCTCGATAATAATGAATCGATCTTTCTTCAAATATCTAAAAAGGAAATGATTTGGCCAAAAGTCCACAATATCACATGCCTATGTTAACTAAGAAACCAACAGATTGATACCCAGGTTTGGTACATGATATACATCGACAAATTTCCCATGTCAATAGGAAACATCACCCTAACCAACAATGTCGAGAGACAAATCATCAGCAACATAGATATTTATGTCCACAACTTTGTATAAGGAAATGAACAAGGAATATTCCTTAGCCATGTGATGAGTGCACCTATATTTGACTACCCATTCATTCTACGAAGAATGAGATAGTGAGGCTTGAGAAGTTCTGACTTGGAAGGTGAAATTATCAGTGGGCCGGTGAACAATATACATGTTTCCTTCAAGGAGTTTGAACTTGTCTTCTAGGTCATCTTTCTTATTGTAAAAAAGCTTCTCCACATGTCGATTATTTCCATGGTACTAACATGTCTTGTTCTTTCGACCCTGACGAGGTGCATGTATATTTCCTTAAGATTTCTGGTCAAGGAATTGAAGTCTTTGTTTAGGGGTATTAAAACTTCCTCTCTTCTTGTGATTCGACTTTCCCTTTCCCTTAAGCAAGTGGGTTTGATACTCACCACCAATGTTTCCTTCACCAAGTAGTATATTGTAACACCCCAGGTTTTGAACCCCCATTTTTAAATAATGTATTGTTACAATGCTGAGAGGCCAGAGTGTCCAATTGATTATTAAAAGGCCAGTGTGCCCAAGAAATGTAATGTTTTGATCATTATTAATAATAATGACATCGATGACTACTAGATGGATAAGGACTAGAGTTACAGGGGGCTATGATTCCACAAGAGAGGGGGCTTGAAAGGATAAATGTGTATTCCTATTCTAATTACCCTTTTGTCTAAGGGAGGGGGATCAATTACGAGAGATTCTTGGGGAAGGAAAGGAGGTTCTTTATTTCCCCCATGAAGTTACTTAAACCCACCTTTGGTCTGATGGGGGGGTTCGACTGATGGCTTGTCTGCTTCTTTCCTGTACCTTCACTCATTTTTTCCCTCACGCACTCCCATGCACCCTCTGAATTCTCCATTGATCCATCCTCATCCGCCTCTTGGCTAAGGAAGGGAAACCGGGTTGCTGAAGAACTATCCATGGGATCGTTGGCTGTCGTGGTCGCTGGTGTGATGCAACCATGACCTGGGGCTTGCATGTCTAAAATGCATGGGCATGTACCCTGTTTTTCTCACAACTGTGAGTCTTGAGACTTCCAACATTGAGATTATGGACCAGCTGTGTTGTAGGCCCTGGAAGGAAAGAGAAGGAATGCATGAGGGACTGCATGGCAGAGAAGGGTGGAAGTCCATTCTCTCTGGAGGCATAGGTTGGGTAGAAGAGAGTTGGGTACTTGGATTGTTGTGAGTGCTGGAAAACCTATGAGAGCTTGAGAGATGACTAGTTTGGGAACCCAAGTATTCTATGGAACCTTCCTTGTGGATTCATAGCCCTAGCTTGGGGGTGACACTACTGTTGAGACTTGGAGCAGTGGTCTCTATGGTTGGGTGGAATTCCCTTGGTCTGCAGTTAGTTGGTGTCACCCTTTTATAGAGATAAGTGATCTCTGTTGTGATATTATTATCTGTGTATGGATGTATTCTGTTGCATATTTAATTATCATTTCATTGAATCCTAGATTATGCATGCTTGTTTCATATTGTCGTGCATGTTGTTAATTCTCTTATTTTATGCATCTTTAAATTCAAAAAAAGGTATCCACAAGAGAAAGAAGTCCTAGGGTGGGTTTGAAGGTAGCGTACCTGGCCTGTGGATGGATGGGTATGTTACAGATTGGTATCAGAGATTTAGGTTGAAACACTGGGCCGATATGGGTCAGGTTTGTTAGTCAGAGTCTCGTGGTCAAGATCAAACTTGGACCGTGCAATTGAAAATATCAAAAGGAATGGAATGGAAAAAGCTATGAAGGAAACAGAACATCATAGATTCTCTCTAAGGGTTCAAAGTATCATGAACGTTCCTTTTGAATTTGGGAGCGATCACCACTGCAGAATCAGGAGAGATCTGGGATCCTTGGATCGGAGGACAGGTGAACAGGGGTCATCCGATGAAAAGGAAGCAAGGTTAAGGTTGCGACCATTGGATACCATTGGAGAGAGAGATAAATGACCAATAGGCATTGTGAGGAACCAAATTGTATGGGAGTTAATTTCCCAAGGCGGTCCCACAATCCAAACCACGGTTTCCCTGAGGGGTTACATGTCAGTGTTAGGAGAATTGCGGGGCGAAGAGTGGGTTAACCCAAACTGTCGATGCACTCCCCCGTAATTTGAAAGGCATGCAGTGATGTGACATACTGGTACTTGAGTGATGATCCTTCGAAGACTCAAATTAGCCTGGGAACCATCGATCTGTAGGAGGACACACATCCACCAATTGTGTGCTCTTAATAAAATGCTCCAGGAAAAAGTGAACAAGGAAGGGGTTTGAAGTTTGAAAATTCCTAAGCCCGAAGATCGGAAAGGATCTCATCCATTGATATGCCAAGAGACATGTGTCACCAGATCTAAGGCTTCAAATGAAAGTCAGTGGGGCCATATAAGTTTTGAAATCTGATATTTTTGGAGTCGAGAGTCCTGAAGGAATTATAGTTGTCGATCTGCAGGAGGCACGTGTCAGAGGATCACAAGCTTCGGATAAAAATATTTTCAATGAAAAAGATTGAAGTTTGAGATCTCCAAAGTCCGGAGACCTTAAGTAAGCCTCCACTATTAGATTAAGGAGGACACGTGATGCAGATCTATGGACTCCGGGTGAAGACCTAAAGTGAATCTTGGTCGTCCGATCCAGGTGGACATGTGGCAACAGATTGGCTAGTTCAGGAGAATTGGAAGTGTGCTAGTTTAAAAACTCATGAATCCCCTGATCCCGAAGAGTTGAAGTGATGGGGCACTATTGGCCCTTGGTTATGGAAGTAAGAGAATAACAAGGAAGAAAAGGAAAAATGCGAACTTCGCAGAAGGCATAGCGACTGTTATTGGGTTGAAGTGAGCAAAAGAGCAAAAAAGACGAAGCAAAGTCTGAGGAAGAAATCTGTTGAATAAGGAGATCGAGTATGACAGATCAAAAAGAAAGAAGGATCGTGGATATCTCAGCAAGTGGAAGAAGCCATCATCAAATTCTTTGGAACATCGTGCAAGAAGGAAGGAAAGACAGGCTAGTGAAGCCTTGAAGATGTGGGTCAAGTTGACCTAGGGTTTTAGACACCTAGGGTTTTGGTATCTAGGGTTTTGACACCTAGGTTTCATCCTAAGGGTATCGATGAGCTATTGCAATGTATAAATAAAGGTCAAGAGAACCTGGGTTGTGTTATTGTGTCACTGTTACTAGTATCAACCTAGTTGTTGGTATTTTATGAGAGATTATTGTTGTGTGAGAGAGAAGTGCTAAGTGCGAGAGCCTTCTAGTATTGTAATATCTTTAGCTAGGTGTGTAGTTTAGCTCTGCAGTTGGGTGTGCAGGGAGGGGAGAGAAAGAGAGGAGAAGAGAGAAGATATGCTGCTGAGAGCACAGACAAGAACTATATGCTTCATCTTAATACATTATAAAGCATAGATCTATGGACATAGCCCTAGAGAGAGGGTGAACCATGTATATTTTGTGTTGTGTGTGATTGGTATTCTATCTCTGTCAGTGATATACTATGATTGCATTACTATGTTAAACCTGATACGTAGATGTGCAAAGTAGATATGAGTTGATAAGTGATATATGAATGTTTTGTTGTTATTGTATTAGATCCACTTGATATTCCCTCTGGTTGTAGACACCTCTGTCCTAAAACTCCCCCATAACTACATTGGGTGAGATTTCATCTACTTCAAAGGTGTTGCCAAAAGGGCCAATAGTTAGGTCTTTTTGGTGCGTTCTTGGATTTGAACCCTGGGTCTTCCCTTGTGCCAAAAAATGGTTCCATTGTAGGGACTGTAATCTTCTTGAGGGAATGTCAAGGTGGTTCCCATCAAAGACAGAGACTCAAAAGTAGATAGAGGATCAAGAAAATGACTTCGTTGAATCCCATAACAAGAACCCTAATCTTAGTACAAAGGATTAGTTGGAGAGACATATTTTTACTGATACACATGAGATATTCTTTGGAGGAATCCATCAAGAACTATATGAGTGGTTAGCCAGGTTGGCAGATACCCAGTTTGAAGTCAGATCTAGACTTCATGTAGTTTTGGCATCTATGCTAATCAAGAAGGTCAAGAGAGTTGATAACACTATGTCTAGAGAAGTGGATCACCAGTTTGATAGCACCATTGGGGGATACATCACCAAGTTTTCTATTGACAGAGTAGAGTCATACAACCAAGCCGAGAGATATTTTTTCAAGGGACCCAGAGTAAATTTTTTACATTTCCTGAAGTTGAGAATCAAGATGCTATTGCATGAAAAGAACATCCTGAAGATACAGTATATTGATTGGATTTGGAAAAGCTAATGTTCAAGAATTCGCACAGCAACATCAACACAGAGGCTACACATATGCACAGTGGGAGAGCATTAAGAGAAGTTCATCTTCTGAACCTGTTCAAGAAGAACTACAAAGACGAGGCTTTCTACAGTGGAGAAGAGGCAGACCTGATGGACGAAGATCATTCAGAACTCACTAGGGTAGAGAAAGAGGGAGATGAAGAAATTCATCGGGACGATCCATAAACCTCAGGAACTACGCAGAATATTAAATTAAGTACTATTAATACTCTTTTTGGTTCAACAACATTAAGCAATCAAAGCAATCAAAGTTACCAGACTATTCAGAGTACTATTACTAGTAGTCCACCACATACTCAAACAATAAACCTAGGAAGATCTATGGAAGATGAGATGAGAATCCCTATCTTTAGGGGAGATGGATCTAAAGATCTTGACCAACACTGGTTCATATGTGAAGCTGTATGGAATATTAAAAATGTCACCAACGAAGATGTCAAAAGAACCCAGTTTAGCACTACTCTAAGGGACCGTGCACTGAGTTGGTACATGAAGCTTGTCCAAGGACTTTCACATCCTAAGACACTGAATGAGATCAAGAATCGTTGATTGCAGAATTTAAGAAACCTAATTTGGAGTCTCAATGTATTACAGAACTGAAGGAGATCAAGAGGAAGGTAGTCGAACCCATTTGGGAGTTTAATTAGAGATTCAAGACCTTAATAGGACGATTGAATTTTTAGATCCCAGATGAGCAGAACAAGGAATGGTTCATTGTTTCCCTCTTATGACACATCAGATTTCAACTGATGTAGCAGAAGAACAGAATATTTCTTCGCAAGTTGAGGAACTGGAGATTGCCATGAAGTTATAATCAACCTCTATGAGAGAATCCAACTCAGGTATGATTCAGATCTTGAGTCAACTGACTAGTTTTTCTTTGCAGGTCAAAGATATGAATAAAGACAAGGGAAAATATAGAAGAGAAGAAATATGGTGTGTCAGATGCATATCAGAGGGCCAAGAGAAGGAACATTTTCCCCTATTCCATGAATACTTCACCTCTGGAGCTTCGAGTCCTTTGAAGCAAGCCACCTTACCTTAGTGCGAGGTATGTCGAAATAGACATCGTACTGGTGAGTGCTATTACATGCAAAAATATGTTCATACACCCACAAATTTGTATTGCACATTCTGTAAGTTCGTGGGAGATGATGATAGGGATTTTAGGGATTATGATCTCATGCATGAAATTTCAAGAGATATATACAAGATTCAAGGCGAAGTACAACAAGAAGGAAACACTACACAATATAACTCCCTTGGGAGAGGAAACTTCAATCCTCACAGTGGATTCAGAGGGAGAGGACGAGGATGAGTAAAGGGTCGAGACCGAGGAAAGATCATCTGTTATAACTGCACATAGCTAGGACACTTGGCAAGGGACTATCAAAACCCTTGCACTACTTGTAGCTACTGCAACTCCTTTGAGCATGCTATTGAAGAATGTCCAACATTGTTGGCTAAAACTCAAGAGAAATGAGGACCTCATCAAAACCCACAGATACAGTTGATCAAAGATGAACCTCGTGTAGAAGACCCTAGAGTCATTGTTATTACTATAGGAGGCATTTTTATAGGACATGACAGAATGACCCAAGGGAAGACTACAAAAGATTCAGGAATTAGGAAAGTTGCAGAGAAGACCGAAACCTTTGATGCAAAGAAACAAAGACAAATATTTGAGGAAGCAAGAAAATAGTTCAAAGGATACCAAGGTTCCTCATCGAAGACAAGATCAAAAGTAAGATAATATGGAAAACCTCAAGCATTTGATCAGTCTGCTTCACCAAGAGAAGAAAAAGAGGTAAGCAAGCTCATGGAATTTCTATATACCTGTGTTAAGTTGATTCAGGATGAGAGCACTATCCAAGAGCTACAAAATTTAATTAGACAATGTTATCTAGGAAAGATAGACCCCTTACTGAATAGGGAAGTACATCAAATCGGTAAGAAGAGAAGGACCAACAAGGAATTACATTTGAATGCTCAAATAGGTGAATATTATATAGACTATGTGGTCCTCGACTTAGGGTCGGAGGTCAATGTCATGACAAAGCAAACTTGGGCAGTGATGGGAAAACCTAGGATGATCTATTCTCCTATCAGGCTCAGGATGGATAATCAGTAGGTTGTAAGCCCCTTTGGCAGACTAGAACATGTCCCTGTGGACATTGATGGAGTAAGAACATTTGTATATTTTGAGGTGATTGAGATAGTTGATGACAACTGCTTATACCCTGCGTTGTTAGGAATTGATTGGGATTTCAATAATTCCACTGTGGTTGATTTAAAGAAGAGACGTATGACTTTTGAAAAACATGGCCTTAGGTTCATTTCACCCTTAGGTTTAGATGAAGGTCAGCGATACATAGAGCCCATTAGAGAAGAAGACCGCTCATATGAACTGGAAAATATATACAAATTAACAGCCAGATAACATGATTACATTAATCCTATGACCGATGGAAACCTAAGCTGGTAAAGTGATAGCACATGTTCATCAGACTCAAAAGAAGTAGTAGAGAACTGGAAGAATAAGATGTACTAAGTATCTACAAGAATATGTGCTATATTAACTAGAGAAGTTCGATGGATCGACACAATAGTAAGTAACTTACCCACCTTTGATGGTCTAAATCCTTTAGAAACCTTCTGGTTGGACTTTGAAGAAAATGTACCAATGCGACAAAGATTGTTGGCAATGGTTGAGGCCCTGAAAGAAACCCCAGGAAGATGGTGGCAGACACACAAAAACAACATTGCAGACTGGGTATGATGTCGTACCTTGATGACAATGTGATTCTTTCTGCACTCAAATCACCACTGCAAAATCTCCCACTAAACCCAGGTTTATCACAGACCCAAGATAAACTTGATCTATCAAGACCGAGCCAAACCCTAAACAACAAAGGCATCCCTCTGAAGCCATAAACGAGCTCTGATACCAAATGTAAGTTTTAAACTTGTGAAGTAAAGAAATGCATATATATTCTTAAGCAAAACATAATTTAATCAATGGATCATATAGAGAGTACACAAAGATTTTATACTAGAAACCCTCAACTGGGAAAACCTTTCTTATATTAATTATATCGAATTTCAACATTCACCATACAATATATACAATGTTTTTAGGTATTCCATAGATACCAAAACTCTAATCCCTTAATCCGGGATTAATTTACAAAACCGCTAAAAATAGCAAAATCTGGTAAAAATAATAAAAATTGCCCAAAAAAAAAAATTGGGGCGTTGCTTCGGGCTACCGCCCATTGCCGAATGTTGCACGTAACCAAGGGGAGAATACCTTCCCCCACCTGGTACCCCCCTAGGAAAGTGCCCATCACACACGACACAAAGAACACTACTAGAGGGATCGTCAGACGCAGTTGTCATATCTGACACACCCACACACACACATGCAAAGAATATAACACATACCCAACATTATCCCACTTGTTGTTTTCTTTGCATCCAGGGGTCCAGGGGATTATATAGTCAACAATTCAGGGAAACATTGCCCATTGTTACTCTACACCAGGATAAATTTTTTGTGTTCGCAGACTTTGTCAATGAATCTGCAACATTCTTCAAAGTGTCAACCTTTTCCAACAACACCTTCTTTTCCTCAACCATGTCTCAACAAAGTGATACTGAACATCAATATGCTTTGTCTTCAAATGATAAGTTGGGTTCTTTTCTAGGAATATTGCACTCTGAATGTCACAATCTAAACTCATTGCTTGTTGTACCAACCCAATACCTAAACACAATCTTTGTAACCATACTGCTTCCTTGCTTGCATGAGTGGCTGCCATGTATTTAGCTTATGTAGTTGAGAGTGCCACTATAGACTGTATTTTTCTCATCCAACTGATTGCTCCTCCAAATAGGTTAAACACATACCCACTTGTATATATTTTGCGATCCAGATCTCCAGCCCAGTCTGCATCAACAAAGCTATGTTTTTCCAACACTCTGTCCAATCCTGGTCTTCCTTCGTACCACAATCCATAACTGGTAGTGCCATGAAGATACCTGAAGACCCTCTTTAATGTTTTCCAATGCTCCTTCCCTGGTTTTGACATATACCTGCTCAAAACTCCCACTGCATGTGCAATCTCTGGTCTAGTACAGACCATTGCTTACATCAAACTATGAACTGCACTGGGATATGGAACATGGGACATGTCCTCTTCTTATTCCTGTGTCTTGGGACACTGATCTGCAGATAACTTTACACCTATAGTAATAGGAACCTTGACAAATTTACCTCCATGCATATTAAACCTCTGCAATATCGTCTCAACATATTTTCTCTGATTCAACCAAAGTTTCCTATTTGCACGATCTCTTTTAATCTCCATTCCCATAATGAAGTTAGCAGCACCGAGATCCTTCATGTCAAATTTGGAGGATAACTGTGATTTCACCTCCTTGATAACATCCATGTTATTTCCTACCAACAACATGTCATCAACATACAACACTACATAAATGAAGTGATTACCAACCTGCTTGGAATGTACACAGTGATTAGACTTGCATCTTACAAATACCAATCCAAGGATGTATGTGTCAAACTTTTGGTACCACATCGTAGATGATTGCTTCAGACCATATAGTGACTTCTTTAGCTTACAGACTATCTCTTTCTTTCCCTTCACTACAAATCCTTCTGGCTGCTTCATGTAGATTTCTTCTTCCATATCCCCATGTAGGAATGTTGTATTCACATCCATTTGTTCCACTTCAAGATCAAAAGCAACAACAATAGATAAAAGAAATCTAATAGAAGTTAACTTAGCAGCAGGATAAAAAATATCACCAAAGTCAATTCCCTCTACCTGGGAATAACCTTTTTCTACTAACCGAGCTTTGTATTTCTCCACTTTGCCTTGTGCATTAAACTTCTTCTTAAACAACCATTTGCTACCAACATATTTTCTTCCAGCTGGCAACTAAACTATATCCCATGCCTCATTCTTATCCAAGGCATCCATTTCTTCATCCATGGCCTTCTTCTAGAGTTTACTATGCTCTGAATTCACTTCTTCCTTGACAGTTTTGGGACCATCATCAGTAATAGATAAAGAAAAATTGGAACGAAAATCACGTGGACTATACCTTTCTGGTCGCCTTTTATTATTCATTGATCTCCTCAATAATGGGGTATGAGGTTCTTATTCTTCTTCTGCTGCTTCCTCTTCTTCATATGATTCAAATTTTGTATCATCCAACTCAAGATCCATTTTCTCAGGTTCGTCTTGCATTGGTAGGAATTCCTATTTGGACACATCCTTTTCCTCTCTGAAAACAACATCTCGACTGTAAACAGTCTTCTTGGTTTCTGGGTTCCAATTTTTATAACCTTTCACACCATCTTTATAACCAATAAAGATACACTTTTCAGCCTTTTTATCCAGCTCACTCCTATTTTCCTTTGGAACATGTACATAAGCATCACAACCAAACACTCTAAGATGTTGAAGAGAGGGTTTCTTTCTAGACCATACCTCGTGTGGATTTTTATCATCCAACAATGATGAAGGCGATCGATTGACCAGGTAACATGCTTTACCCATTGCCTCTACCCAAAATTCTTGTCCTAACCCAACACTGATGAGCATGCTCCTTGATTTTTCCATTACTGTCATGATCATCCTTTCTACAACTCCATTCTGCTGAGGAGTGTATGGAGTAGTCTTCTACCTTGCTATATGACACTTCTTACAGAATTCTTCAAATTCATTTCCACAGAATTCTCCACCATTATCTATTCTCGATACCTTTATTTTCTTCTCTGTATGATTTTCTTCTAGAGCCTTAAACTCTTTAAATTTATCAAATACCTCAGATTTCTTTCTAAGAAAATAAATCCATGTGTTCCCTGAAAAATCATCTATGAATGAAACATACTACATAGATTTACCTAGAGATGGAATAGGAATAGGTCACTGTGTATCAACTCTAAGATCCTCTTTGCTCTTGTAGCACCAGATGGGAATCTTACTCGATTATATTTACCATATACGCAATGTTCACATAAATCAAAATCCAGAGTGCAATTAGACATACCTTCAACCATACCTTTACTGTGTAGTGTTCAAAGGCCCTTTTCTCCAATATGCCCTAGTCTTTGATGCCACATCATGGTCTTCTTTTTTGGGACAATATTGGTCTTGTTTCCTTCATTTATCTACTCAGGAACAACAGAACTATTACACCCATTAGTAGAAGTTCTTCCCGATAACTTGTACATAGTTCCACACCGAACTCCCCTCATCAACACCATTTCTCCTCGTACCATCTTGCAACTGATCTTTCCAAATACAGTATCCACTCCTGCATCATCCATCTTGCTTACATATATTAGGCTCCTAGATAGTTTTGGAATGTGCAGAACCCTAGGGAGAGTTCTAATCCTTCCATATTTTAGCAACAACTTAACCCTTCCACGTCCCAAGAGTTTTGTTGTCGAGTCATCTCCTAGGAATACATCACCACCATCATATTTTTCATATTCATAGAACCACTCCTTGTGAGGAGTCATATGGTATGACGCACCTGATTCGATCAACCATACATCATCGTCTGCATGTGTACTTGTAGATGCCAAGTAAAAATCACCTCCTTCTTCAGTGGAGGTTTTCGCCTCTGTGGAAGAGGTACTATCCGATCCCTTTGGTTTATCAACCTTCTTAGACTTGCAATCTTTGTTATAATGCCCTGTTTTACCATACTTCCATCATTTCCTCAAATATTTTCCTGGAGACTTAGATCTACCTGTAGATTTAGATCTCCCCCCCAAAGGTTTACCAGGATTCATATCTTGGGTACGACCTCTTACAAATAAAGCATCTGTGCTATGAATATCCATGCTTTTATGCCTCATCTCTTCATATAACAAGGATGCAACTACATCCTCATACTTCAATGTGGATTGACTGGTACTACCTATTGCAACAACCAGATTATCCCAAGAGTCTGGCAAAGAACATAAAAAAGTAATACACTTATCTTCTTCTGCAATCGTAATATTAATAGAGCCAAATTGTCTTACCAGAGTATTAAAGGCATTTAGATGTTATGTCACAAAATATCCATCTTCCACCCTAAGATGATACAACTTCTTTTGAAGAAACAACTTGTTTACCAGGGACTTTGATTGATACAAATTCCCCAACTTATCCCATAGTTCCTTGGTTGTAGATTCTCCTGAGACACTCAACAAAATTGAATCTTCCAGGAAGAGTCGGATAGTACTCCTTGCTCTTCTGTCCAACTTCTCCTAATCTTCCTTCGACATACCAATAGGTGGTATACTAGTAGTTTGTGCACTAGTAGGTTGTGTACCAGTCATCTGTGTGCCAGTAGGATGCATACTAGTAGGTTATGTATCAGGATCCACATCGATCCATTATTATTTTTCTATAAGAAGGCCATCCATCTTCAGCTTCCATAGCTCAAAGTTTTTACCATTTAACTTCTCTATCTCGATTCTGAAATAACTCTCCATTCCTCTTTCTGCACTCAAATCATCACTGCAAAATCTCCCACTAAACCCAGGTTTATCAAAGACCCAAGATAAAATTGATCTATCAAGACCGAGCCAAACCCTCAACAAAAAAGGCGTCCCTTTGAAGCCAAAAGAAAGCTCTGATACCAAATGTAAGTTTTAAACGTGTGAAGGAAAGCAATGCATATAGATTCTTAAGCAAAACACAATTTAATCAATGGCTCATACACAGAGTACACAGAGATTTTATACTAGAAACCCTCAACCGGGAAAACCTTTCTTATATTCATTGTATCAAATTTCTCTATTCACCACACAATATATAAAATGTTTTTAGGTATTCCGTAGATACCAAAACCCTAATCCGTTAATCTGAGATTAATTTACAAAACCGCTAAAAATAACAAAAACTACCCAAAAACAATTTTTGGGGCACTGCCCTGAACGCTGCACATAACTAGGGGGGGGCGAATACCTGCCCCATGGGAACCCCCTAGGAAAGCGCCCGATGCACATGACACAAAGAGAACTACTAGAGGAATTGTCAGACGCAATTGTCATATCTGATGCACCCACACACACACATGCAAAAAATATAACACATACCCAACAAGTGGAAGGCTGTGAATTTCAATACATAGGTCAAATTTTCCCAAAGGACAATGTGCGAAGCTGTGAGGAATCCTGGAGAAACATTCCTCAATAACAATGGGTACACAAATTCATCAACACACTAGACACGACACCTATCAATTGGTACCTTCAAGCAGAGTTGCGCCTCATCACTACAGATTGGAAAGGTATGACTCAGAATTTTGTAACCACCTTCTTATTTGAAAGTCAATATCCTTCAGTAGATCAAGAACTATAGATTTTCAAACAAAAATTATTTGAGGAGGCCTTTAGCCTCCCTTTGGAGCAAGACGAGGATGAATGGGTTGCGCCTCTACAAAAACTGCAAGGTTGTTACAACATCAATGCTAATGAAGACGATGATCTAATAAAGGTGAACATTACAGAAAGAGAAGGCCAAAGAGATGTGGAAGGAATAGGAGTTGAGTTACCATTCATTGGACATCCAATACAGATTAAGAAGGTCAATATTGGAACAGAACAAACCCCGATGTTTACTAATGTTGGAGATTATTGGGATGTTTCTACCATTGACAAAATTACAAAGTTACTGCATGAATATCAGGACTTGTTTCCAACCAAGTTCATTGATATGAAGGGAATTAAAGGGCCTATGGGAGAAATGAGGATT
>SNQJ01S0149157.1:8698-21773 GCA_010110895.2 Picea sitchensis
ATATCCATATTTACCTGTTATTTAGGCTCTTCCTCTTCTAAATCCACTATCTATGGGGATTGTTTGATCTTCATCTTTTTAGGGGCAGTCCACTGACTGCTGGTGCCTAGGGCCTATGAATTGCTCCTTTTATTGTAAACACTTATCTTGGGAAATTTAACTATCATATTCTGAGGATTCTGTTGTATTTGAGTTTGTTGCGGGGTTTCCTCCACTTGTTTTGTTTGAGCTAGCTGCAATATTGCTTCCATATCAGCACAGACATCTAGATTTTCCAATTTATCAAATCCCTCAACATGTTCATGCTCATAGGGGGCTTGTTTTTTTATGAACCTTCTCTTGGATATGATTTGATGCGGATCATATATTATTCTATGTAGTTGTGAAAATACAAACTCCTTGAGCTTAGCCTGGATCTGAGATAAGCATGATCTAGTTTTTACAATGAAGGGTCAAATGATGAAAGGGAATTTGAGGTTGGATGCCTTGTGTAGTTTCAAGAAGTGCTTTGTCTTTGATATGCTTCTTTTCCTGATGAACTCCAGGGAAAAGATTTTGGGTGTCAAAAAAATAGGTCGAATATAGGGGGATTCATGAAAACCATAAACCCATATCATTGTTGAATGCATGAACATCACCCAGTCCCCCACTTTATTTTTTGGATTTGGATATAAATAACTCCTCATGTCATCTAGGACTCTTGGCAGGCTGGTGTTGAAAATCAGGTTGTAAACTATGGACATGACCTTGTTGATAAATATGATCATTGTGATTCTTTTACATTCAGTTGATATGAATGTTGCTTCAAGGACCTCTCTCTTGTTTGTCTCCAGGAAAGTCTTCAGTAAGTATGTGTAATATATGAAATGTCTTAATGACTAAAAATTCACTAGTTTCTTGCAACTATGAATCTATCAAAGTTGATGCAAACTGACTGACTGGACTCTGATTGGAAAAATGATAACATAAAACCTAACATGAACTCAACCACATAATTGTCATTATATAGACCTAAAATTTGACTCATTATGGAACAGGCCCATTGGACTTCAATAACCATGATACTTGCACTCATTGGCAAGGGAAGACTCTCAGAAATATGTTATGGTTTGAGAATTGTTTGCAAAAATAGGTTTTTGACTTCGGAGGGGCATTTCCTGTAAACCATGATTATTGTGTCTTCTTCAAACATTTCATACACTATGGAGGGGGACTCTAGTATGCTGACGACGTATCGAATTGACAAACTATCTACTCTACACAAGACCTTGGACCCCAGTTTATTTAAGACAACTTTTTATTCCTGTGAATATTGCTTTGCGCACCAACCTATGAATTCAGGGAAGGGGAATGCGACCTCAACAGTGTAAGGGAATATGGTGGCCTGGACTAATTCAAGGAAGGGTATTTGTTTCCCTACATTATCTGATAGATTAGCTCTAGACAAATAGATGTGTGAGACAATTATTTCGGTGTCGAACACATATGAATCTTTTTCAATTAGGGATTCTTTGTTTGACATGGGATCTTGTTCTTCTACTGAAATAATGATAGGGTCCATGGTGGCGATGAAAAATACTTGTGAATGAGAAAAAAATGTGTGAGTTTGGTGTATTTTTGAGCTTCATTTTGAATGAAGGAGTCGTGCCAATCTTCCAACATTCCAGTAATTTGAAAAATAATAAAATAACGAGAAGGGCCCCCCTTTGTATACTTTTTCGATTTTGGGGGCAAGGGGAAGCAGTTTGGGGCAACCCACTTATTGCCCCGAAATTCACCCGGTGGTGCCACATGTTCCCAAGCTGAAACCATGGTTTACTTTTCAACCTGTGTTCAGGACTTATCATCCACACACGTTCTCCCCCTGAAACGATCCCCAACCATTGATCTGCACTGCCCATGATTTGTGACCTATCGGGTCCCATCAACTCCACATTTCCGCTAGATTTAGCCTCCTCCCACTATATTTGTCCATGTGCTCCAGTTTATCATGCTACCACATCGGTTTAGCACCACGTTAAGTTCTAAAAAACCAGATTTCCTAAAGAAATTTGTTATGGTGATAACATGGGCTCCAACTGGGGATGTTATCCTCCCCGCGAGGTAGAAAAGAACGACAGACCGAGTGTCGACCCATTGAGCTATGATTTATTCCTGCAACTGAAATTACCAATATTTATTTACAAAACTCAAAATTTATTCAGCATAACTCAAGGAATTCACCTTGGGCTTCAATTTTGTTGATTTAGTTTCAACTACTTCAACTAAAAAAACGAAATGATTATATACAATGAATGGAAAGCGTGATGGTTCCTTTAAAAGATATAATGTTTGAGGAACCTTCCATTCATAGGTTCTCCTCCAACGATGTCTCCATTACTTTCCTGTATCATGTAGGCATTATTCCCATGATACGCTACGATTTTGAAAGGTGCTACCCATAGATGGTCAAATTTCCCATGCTTTACCTTGTCTTCATTTTTGGCATCCCATCTTAATTCCAAGTCTCCCACTTTGAATTCATCCTCCTTGGTATGCCTTTCAAAATCCCTTTTGATCTCTTCTTGGTGCAGTTGATCATTGTTGAAGGCTTTTTATCTCGTTTGTTGGACATTGATCAGTTCATATTTTCTTCTTCAAGTGGCATGTGTTTCGACATCCTTCTCCTGTAACAACCTCATCACTGGCAACCCAAATCTAGTAGGAAAAATTTATTTTTTTCCATAAACAATATGAAAGGGTGAAGTGGAAATATATCTTTTTGGAGTGATCCTGTCAACCCATAGTGCATGAATGAGCTTTTTGTGCCAATATTTTTTGTTATATTGCAACAACATTTTGATCATTCCGGTTAAGCTCTTATTTGATGACTCAACCAACCCATTTCCTTGAGGTTAATAAGAAGTGGAGTGTCCAATAATTATGTTGTAGTCACTGCAAAATTTCTCCATCTTTTTGGACGTAAATGTTGTTGCATTGTATGTAATGATTTTGAATGGACACCCAAACCTGGACAAAATATTGTCTTCTAAAAATTGGATGATAATGGCATCTATGGCCTGCCTGGTGGGAACTGCCTCAATCCACTTAGTGAAGTAATATGTGGTTGTCATAATCCACTTGTGTTGAGTTGAGGACTATGGATGAATTTCTCCTATGAAATCAAGGCACCATTTTCTAAAAGGTGCTTCAACAGAGATGGGTTTTAATGGTAAAGGCTGCAATTTTCTTTTCCGGTCAAATTTTTTTCATTCATGACATCTTGAAACCTCTTTGTAGACATCAGAAAATATTCTAGGACAATAGAACCCATCCCTCAATATATTGTGCATAAATCTTTTCCAATAATGATATCCTCCACAGTCACCCTTATGGAATTCTCTGATGGTCCTCTCTTCTTCCTCTTATAGAAAACAACTCAACAAAATTCCCCCTGGATCCTTCCAATATAGAGATTGGTTTACCATACAAAACTTTGTTGCTTTTAGTTTTAGGAACCTGGCCTTATTTTTACTCAATTCAGGAGGATCCTACAAATTTCTCAACACATAAATGATATATGCATACCATGGGGAGTCAAGGAATCTTTGGGATATCTAGAGGACTTTCTCTTTTCCTGAATTTACTAATAAATCAGCAATGAAATTTATTCCGAGTTCACAATTTGTCTATGCCATCATCTTGGCAAGTCCCTTCCCTTTGATCAACTTTGTAGGTATGATCTCAAGGTCATATTCCAACAACACAACTATCCACTTTCCCCTTTTTACCTCAGGTTTAGGCTGAGTTAAAATATCTTTCACAGAACTGTTGGGCACATAAGCAATGGTATGAGAATGCAAGATATAAACTCTGAACTCCTTCAGGGCCTTAACCAGTGCATATGTATGTTTTTCCATGATATCATAATTCCATGGGGAATCCCTCAATGTCCTGCTATAGTATGTTATAGGCTTCTCAAAATTCTTCACATCCTTATTTAGTAACACACCAGCAATGGTGTGCTCTGAGGAAAAAGAGAAAAATATAAAGTCCTTTTCAAAATTAGGGTTGGCCAGTACTAGGCCTTTGGTCAATGCCACTTTGATGTCTTCAAAGGATTTCCTAGCTTCCGAGGTCCACTTTATCTCATTTCCTTTCTTGAGAATGTTAGTGATGTACTTTATGATTTTATCCAGGTTAGGGATGAATCTCCTCAGAAAATTCACTTTCCCTAGGAAGGATTACACTTTTTTTTTTCTTCTAGGTGTGCCAATTTTCAATATCCCCTCAACTCTGCTAGGATCTATCTTTATCCCCTCCTTTGAAATAATGTGTCCTAGTATATTTCCTTATTCCATGCAAAAATTTGACTTCTTGGGGTTCAATGAAATGCCAAAATTTCTACACTTTTGAAAACTCCTTAAATACTAGAGATGTTCTTCATCAGAAACTGAGTACATAGTGATATCATCTAGGTAGATAAGAATGAATTTGTCTTTCTCATCAGAAAAAGTTATGTCCATATCTCTTTGAAACATTTCCCTTGCATTCATGATCCCAAAAGGCATATTGGCATACATGAATGTACCCCCATGGTGTTGTGAATGTTGTCTTTTCTTGATCATCAGGGTGCACCATGATCTGATTGTACCCACAGAAACCATCCAACATTGACATTTTCTGAGAACCTACCACTTTCTATAGGATGTGATCCATATTGGGCAATGGGTAGTTATCCTTGAGAGACACCCTGTTCAGATTTCTGAAGTCTACAGACAATCTGATCTCCCCACTCTTCTTTCTAATAAGCACCAGATTTTCTACCCATTTGAAAAAACCTCAAAGATACTGTGATCTTGGCTTCAAACAACTTCTTTATCTCTTTTTCAATTAAGGGCAGCAGTAAAGGATTTATCCTTCTTAAAAAAAAATTGAAAGGTTTATGATCTTCTTTGATTGGGATCACATGTTGAATTACCTTGGTGTCATAAAATTTCAAATCTTCGTAGCTCTAGGAAAAAACATCAGGGAATTCTTTCATCAAATTGACATATTTATGCTTGAATTCTAGGCTAAGTGTTTTAGACAGCTTGATGATCTTGGGATCTTCCTGAGTCCCAATGTTGCAATCTTAAACATCCCCTTAATTTACTATAATCTTTCGACTCCTGACCACATCATTGTTACCAAATAGTTTCTCCAATGGGACCAGACCCTTGGGAATGATGTTACTCTTCAGCTGCACTATATCTCTACCAACAATCTTATTTTCAAAGTAACCATCCTTTATGAAAATAGCTGCATCCACCTCTTCATCACAATATTCTTCATCAATATTCAAATTTTCAAATCCATCTTCCATTTTGAGGAAAATTTCTATTTGTTTATCATCTTCAAAAAATTGTCATTATTTAATATTATCAGGCACTGTTGGTTTGTTCTTGATCTCAACTTCATATCCCCTGCTAGGAAAGATTGGAATTTTAAAAACTGAAGATGAAGTTTCAAGGGCATCAACAATATGATTTTGCCCCCTTGGAATCGTTGAGAGGTTGTATTCATGTATGCTCTTAATCCAGGGTGCTTGGATTGATATATTCCCTGCACCTAATTTATGATCAACTTAGAATCCCCATGAACATTTATCCTCTTAGCACCCATTTCTTTTAAATCCTTCAATCCTAACACCAATGCCTCATATTCACCCATGTTGTTTTTGCAATAAAAAATCAACTTATAAGAGAACAGTTTTGTAGCTAGTCTGGGGGGTTTAATCCACACACCAGCTCCTACTCCCTCCATGCTAACATCTCCATCAAATCTCATGCTCCACATCTCATTTTTTGCACTATCCTTTTGCTCTAAATACTTCTCAATCTGCTGATCATATTTATCTTTGACAGCCACATCTATCTCTGGTCCTTTCTCTTCAAAACACAGATCATTGAAGAAAATAGAAGACCCCAAATTAGTCTCCATGGAGTAGATAGGATGGTTATTCGACTATGAATTGTTGCTGACCATGTATTTGAGCAAAACATATTTGTATAATATCCTATCTTGACCAAAGACAGGGATGGTGGTGTATGACATATACATATGAAGAGTTCCCTTCAACTTTGTAGCCCATGACCTGGATAAAAACATTCCAAACTTGGGGGGATATCATCAACCACTACATCCATGACCATATTCTTTGCTGGAATTTGAGACAAAGACACCACCATATCTTTGATTAGTCCTAAGCATTTCACCTTCCTTGAATCAAAGGAGAAAATATTTGTGTAATTCCTTGTGATGTCAAGGCCCAATTAGTCCATGACCACCTTGGGTATCAGGTTATGGTATGCTCCTAAATCCAACATGGCATTGTGCAGAGTCATATCATGGATCTTTAGGCTGACATAGAAAGGGAGGACCTCTTCATCATCACTATTTTCCTCTACATGTGGGCCAAATAAGATGGAAGGGTGATCATCTTGTATGTTCAAAGTGTCAGAATTTTGTTCCATATTAAGCATCTTGATGATCTGATTTCTATATTCATTGTTCTTGATCAATTTGTTGAATGGTAGAGAAATATTAATCTAAGCCATATCACTTTCAAAATTAAAGGAGGATGTGGTTTTATCTACCTCTTTGGTGACTGTCTCATTTCTTGTTTCAACTACCTTTTTCTGGGATTCTTCCTTCTTCTTTCCTTTATCCATAACCTCTTTTGTAGCAGAGTCCTTTTTGGGCTAACTTGAAGAAGGTATGTTATTCTGAGATTCTTTGGTAGGATTTCCCTTTGGAGGATTTCCCTTTGGAGGGTTTGCAGACACTTTATGGTTTCGAATATTATATTGTCTCTGGAATTGCATGATGGAATTATGCAACCCTGTTTGGTAATCTTCCCTTTCTACTGACAACTTGTCATCTTTTTATTGCATGAATATTTCATTAGAATCCATGAAATGGTCATGTTCCTCTTTAGTCAAAAACACCTTTATCTCTTCACCATCACAAAAATTCATGTTGTCTTCAAAATTGTCATCATAATTCTCATTTACATAGTTATTTTGAAAAGGAGGTCTTATTTGTTGATCCCACTAATTTCCCTGATTCCCCTGATTTCTCCGATCTCTTTGTCTGATTTGTGGGACTGCTAGTCTTCTCTGATTTCTAGGTGGAACATCAACATGTTCTCTGGTTTTAGTCTTATTATCTAAAGCCATTCTCTCCATCATTTTCTCCATAGTTTTCACCATCGTTTCAAACCTTTCTTCTGATGTTTGTGAGGTTGAAGGTTGTGCCTTATATTGAAATTTGTTCATGTCCCTGTCAGAATCATATTTGATCTTTCATGAGGCCATTAGATTCACTTACACCTATATTGTATCATTCAGCATGTCATCTAATGAGGTAGATATTCTTTCCATCAACAAAAAAGAAAAATTTCTTTCAAAGGAATCATCATATATGAGTTGAGAAGCTTTAGGGGGGGGGGGGGTTACCTCAGTAGAAATTAGATTATATACCTTTACAAATATGGTTGAAAACTCTTTCATTGTTTCGTTAGGTTACCTACTCATGTTGTTATATTGAGTTAACAATTGAAGGGGGGTTTTATTGTCACCCTACTTTGCAATAAAATTGGTTTCAAAGGCCTCAAAATTTATGATACTAGCTGTTGAGAGAGATCTGATCCACTTTCTCACTTCTCCTACAAGACTTTGTGCAAACAATCTCATTTTTGCATCTTCAAAATCTACTTCTTATAAGTCTATAAAATCATTGAACCAATCTAGATGCTTCTAGGATGACACACTGCCTTCAACATCATACAGCTTAATCCTTATATTATACTCCTGGGGAAAATCATGTAACTGAGCAGGGAGTACAAGAGGGGAAAACCTAGCTAACATAGTTGTTGTGAGGACTTGAAGTGGTTGTTGGTTTTGAGTGTTGATCACAAGAGGTTTGGTAGAGGCAGCTAAAACCAAATCTTAGAACCTCTTCTCATCAAATATGAACTTGTTCAAACAAGATTCAGATTTAGTTTTGAACATAGTTTTCTCAAATTTCACATCAAACTCAAGATCTTCAATGCTTGTTACTCCATCTTTGGGCAAGGATAGATATATGTCTAAATGCAAAGTTGGTTTTTTTTTTTCCTTTATTTTCTTTTGTGTACAAGCTTCTTAGGATCAGAGACATGGATTACATCTTCTGGGTCTGGGTTTCTCCTGGTGTGAATTCTCTTGGGAGCTAGGATTTCTAGCTCAAACTACTTGGTTCTACTGGTCTCTTGGTAATGGAGTCTCCAGGGTAAAAATAGTCTAAGCCAATAAGGTGTTTGATTCATATCCACCCTCAGGAATCAAATTTGAAGCTTTAAGTCGTTCTTTTCCGAGGGAATATTTCACTTTCGATCCCCGACAACGGCACCAGAATGTTAGGACTCTGTAAATTTTTCCAGTTGATAAACAAATGACAGAGGTAACCTACAAACCAACTTTAGAGTTGGGTATGACCTTGCTCAGCTCAAAGAGGGATCTCTTGTGTCACTTTATGTTTCTTTGGCAATCGATGGCTAGATTTATTTTTTTTGGGGGGGGGGTTATAAATTTGTGGGCAAGGAAGGGGAGGGACACTAAGGGCTATGGAGTCAAAATTATAAAATTGAATGAAAACACGGCTTGGCCTATAGAAATATCCATAGGATAAAGGCTAAGTGAGGCAATGAATATGAGTTATAAATTGTAGTTTGTAGAGTGTAATAAGAAAATGAAAACAAGTAACTGCATTAGAGAATTTAATGAAATAAATTCTGAATTAGTTATGAAAAATTTCACACAGTTTAAATTGCTTACGTCCAGAGCATCATAAGATGAATTCTGAGATTTTAAACTATCCAATTTAAACAGAAGACAATGTAAATGGAAATAAAGAAACATAGGAAATACATACAATGAGAGAAGACAAAACTCATATCACCACCATTAGAATATTTTCATAGAGACTTCAAAAGATTCTTCATATGTATTCAATTGAGCTCCTTAAAATTACAATTAATTTCATAACAACTAAAAAGGTGCCCTTGCACTTCTGCCAACATTAATACATTTGGAACTTGTAATATTTATACAAGCCGAGTTCCTTTCAGTTAGAAACCGGTTACAATAGTTGAACTGAAATGTTTCATCTTCTAAAAATGACTACAATGATTACAACATGACAGTTTCGGTATGGGAACCGATTACAATGATTAATAAAAAAACGTTTCATGAACCAACGGTCGATTCCTCTAACTCTTCAGCTTCTTCTCTTTCCATTTGTCTTTCTTTGGTCCTCTGTCGGATTTCCCATTTTGGTGACACTTGGACGCTATATGTTGGTTCCTGGAAAAATGCACTTTGGTTTTCCCAACCGCATTATCTCCTTCCACTGCAAGTCAGAAGGAATATTGTAGTCCATCATCTCTTTAATTAGGATCTCCAAGTCAATTCAAGAGGCATACGTCATGACTAGCAGTCCAATCTTTATTGTCTTGAATTGATTCAAGATCTCAAAATCTGTGATAGGATATTCCACTAGGGTTTCTCCTTTTAAGTTCTCCTTCAGAATTTCAAACTTGGAATGATCCATTCTACATTGGGTAAGGCGAGAGTTGTATTCCTCATGATCATACAATTTCCCTTTCCCATCGCAAAATGGTGGGAGGTCTTTGATGAACAACTCTTCAAGAATATCTTTGAATTCTTGTATACTTTTCTCCATTTGTATGTCCTTGGTTTGGACCGATTTTAGCGGGTTATGCTTGGAAATGACCCTCCTGGCCCAGATGATCAATGTAGTCCTATCTTTGACCCCAATGGTCTGAATTTTTGTAGTGTGGATGGAATTTATAAGTTTTATACAATTTTGGGCCCACTCTGAGGGTTTCTTTGCTAGGGTCTCATTTACAACAGTGCACTTTCTCCTGGCTGTGATGGCCATGCTATATTTATCATTAATGAAGTTCAAGTACACTCTGAACTTGGCAACTTCAGCAACAATAGAATCTTAGATGATGTGTTTGGCTCCCTACAACAGTCCTTTGCCTCTCAACCTTGTTTTCATCTTTTCCACTCTTTCCTGCAAAGCTTAATTCTCATTTTGGCACTGAGCCATCCTCTCATATTTTGTTTTCATTTCCTTCTTTAATTTCTCTATATCTCCCTTTAGACATTTGATTTCTCCCACCTTCAGGCTGACTTGGGACATAGCCTAGAAAATTCCTTCATTGTTTGGCCCAACTTCTGCAGTATAAGGTACAGCAAAAACCATGCTTGGTACTTATGTCTTCCCTTTTGACCAGTTCATTTTTTCTTGCTCCATCTGTAATACCTTGGCCTTGTAATTCAATAACTCTTGTCGAAATGCCTCTTTCTCATGTTCTAGAGTAACCCGTTTTGTTGTTTTTGGATGCTCTGTGGCAGACATTTTTAGTTTTTTCTTCAATATTTGAATTAGATTTTATTTTTATTCTAAGGAGGATTTCACTCCCCAATGGCCCTCAAATTCTATCCTCTTGACCTGATTTTTCTAAGCTCTGCTAGATGATTTTTTCTTGCCTCAACTTCCCTTCCAACTTAATTGCATAAGATGACAACTTTGAATTATTCAGGATTAGACCCAATTAATATGATTACAACATGTCACTGGTATTCCTATGGAATTTCACTTTTTCAAGAGCACTAATGTTCTCATATTTCATCTTGATCTCAGACACTTTATCCTCATCTGCAACTACTATATTGAATGTCTTCTTCTCTACATATCTCACTGTGAACAGAGAAGACTTATGCTGAGATACATTTTCTACCTCAGGGATTAACTCCCTCATTTCATTCATAACCAAGTTTCCTTTCTCAACATATTTCTTTTCCAAATATTCTTTAGATTGATAGGTTGCTCCAGCTTCCTTATCAAAGATGTGTTTTTTGCTACTGAAATTTCTTAAGCTGCCCTCACTTTGGAGCTTGCTCCCTTTCCCAACTTCTACGTTGTTGATCCCACTCTCCACCATATCCATATTTACATGTTCTTTATTCTCTTCCTCTTCTAGATCCACTATCTATGGGGATTGTGTGATATTCCTATTTTTAGGGGCAGTATGTTGATTGCTAGTGCCCAAGGCCTTTGAACTACTCCTTTTACTGTAAACAATTATCTTGGGAACTTTAACTATCAACTTCTGAGGATTTTATTGTATTTGAGTTTGTTATGGGGTTTCCTCCACTTGTTTTGTTTGAGCTAGATGTAATATTGCTTCCATATCAGCACAGACATCTAGATTTGTCAATTTGTCAAATCCCTCAACATGTTCATGCTCATAGTGGGCTTGTTTGTTTATCAGTATTCTATTGGATATGATCTTATGTGGATCATATCTTCTTCCCTGTAGCTATGAAAATCCAAAATCCTTGATCTTGGCCTTGATCTGAGATAAGAATGCTCTAGTTTTTACAATGAAGGGTCCAATGATGAAAGGGAATCTGAGGTTGCATGMCTTGTGTAGTTTGAGGAAGTGCTTTGTCTCTTATATTCTTATTTTCCTAATGAAMTCTAGGGAAAAKACTCTCGGTGTCAGAAAAATAGGCAGAGAATAGGGGGATTCATGACAACCATAAACCCATATCATTGTTGAATCCATGAACAACACCCAGACCCCCATTCTGTTTTCYGGATTTGGTTGTAAATAACTCCTCATGTCATCTAGGACTCTTGGTAGGCTGGTGTTKAAAATTAGGTTGTAAACTATGGACATGACCTTGCTGATAAAGATGAGCATTGTGATTCTTTTACATTCAGATGATATAAATGTTTCTTCATGGAAATATCTCTTGTTTGTCTCCAAGAAAGTCTTCAGCAAGTATGTGTAATATTTGAAATGTGTTAATGACTAAGAATTTACTAGTTTCTTGTGGATATTATCATCTATGAATCTATCAAGGATGATGAAAACTGACTAATTGGACTCTGACTGGAAAAACGCTAACATAAAACCTAACATGACCTCAACAACATACTTGTCATTATCTAGACCTAAAATCTAACTCGGTATGGAACAGACCCATTGGGCTTCAATAACCATGATATTTACACTCATTGGTGGGGACAAACTCTCGAAAATATGTTATGGTTTGACAATTGTTTGCAAAAATAGGTTTTTGACTTCGGAGGGACATTCCCTGTAAACCATGATTATATTTTCTTATTCAAATGGTTCAAACACTATGGAGGAGGACTCTGGTATGTTGAGGGTGTATCTAATTCACATACTATCAACTCTACATAGGACCTCGGACCCCAATTTATTTAAGACAACCTTTTCTTCATGTGAATATTACTCTGCACACCAACCTATGAATTTAGGGAAGGGGAATGCGACCTCGACAGCATAAGGGACTATGGAAGCCTAGAATTCTTCAAGGAAGGGTATTTGTTTCCCTACATTATCTGACAGATTATCTCTGGAAAAGGAGACAGGAGAGACGGTTATTTCAGTGTCGAACACATCTGAATCTCTGTCAATTAGGGCTTCTTCGTTTGACGTGGGATCTTGTTTTTCTACTGACATAATGATAGGGTCCATGGTGGCGATGAAAAATACCCGTGAATGAGAAGAAAATGTGTGAGTTTGGCGTATTTTTGAGCTTCAGTTTGAATGGAGCGGTCACGCCAATCTTCTAACGTTCCAGTAATTTGAAAAATAATAAAATAATGACAAGTGCCCCCTTTTATATACTTTTCTGATTTTGGCGGAGAGGGGAAGTGGTTTGGGGAAACCCACTTATCGCCCCGAAATGAACCCAGTGGCACCACATGTTTGTTGGATTACTGAGAGGGGGGATGAATCAGTAATAGCGTAATTATAATCATTTTTTTCCAAATGTTATATCAATGTAGAATTATTATCCAATAATGAGCAGTAATAAATAAACAATCACACACATACACAATACACCAGTGTTTTATGTGGAAACCCAAATCGGGAGAAAACCACAAAATGCTTTTTCTTATATGTCTTGAATAATTACATTCATTGGAAGCACCAACTTCCTTT
>SNQJ01S0149159.1:0-23453 GCA_010110895.2 Picea sitchensis
TGGAAATATATGCCAATTTTGTGCAATTTTGTTGCATCCTAGACATGGTTGTACCATACCTATCCCTTCTACACCTACAATATTTTTTCTTCCACAAGAACATCCTACAAAGGAAACAAGCTTGACATCGTATTTTTCATGCGAAAGACACAGGTTCGATTCTCGTACGAGATAGGTGTTAGATTTCGACTTTGTCACACATGACAAAGGACCAGAATTTACAATGCTAGAAAAAATGACAACTTAAGTTGTGCACATGACATTGGCATGGACATGGTGTACAGTCTCATGAAAAAATTGAAGAAAATTTAAGAGCAGGATAAAAAGATACGCCAACCTCTATTGAAAGTCTGCAGGACAAGAACGATGAATAAATACTTAAACATTCTTACTGGAAAAATGAAAACAACAAATAGAAAACAACGAATACAAATGAAGGTATGCTATTGAAACTTACTCGTTAATGATGAACGATATAACCACAGGCCCACTTGCGGATGCAAGAATTGAACACTTCAAAGTGAAAAAAACAACTCTAATTGCTGGTGCAGGACCCTAACCTTGCAGAGCCAAAGCAACCAAAATCAAGCAATAAGAAACAAACTAGTGAGCATGCACCGACAGGTCCAACTGCAGCTGGAGGACCTCAAACTTGCAAACTTGAACCAAACAACAACAAGTAGAAACTAACGAACCAACGAACAAGATGTAACCAATGAACCACTAAACAATATATGTATCTTCAATGATGACCAAATCGCATTCCAAGCATAGAAAAAATATGAAAAATATGATGATGATGTGAGTAGAAACACTTAAAAATTCTTACTTGCAAACTGCAAACAATAAACAAAAAAGAACCAACACGAATAAAATTATGGTATCAAAACTTACTCGGCAACGATGAACGACAGAAGCGCAGGTTGAATTGTTGGTGCAGGACTTGAGTCCCGAAAATTCAAAAAACAACTTCAAATGCGGGTGCAAGACCCGAACCTTGCAAAGTTGAAGCAAACAAAAACAAGAACAAGCACCAACAGGTCCAACTGCAAGTGTAGTACCTCAACCTTGCAAAGTTTAACCAAACAACAACAAGCAGCAACCGACGAACAAACAAACCAATGAAAAAGAAGCAACCAATTAACCAATAAACAACATATGTATCTTCAATGATGACTAAATTATAGTCCAAGCATAGAAGAATTAGGAAACATATGATGGCTATGCGACTCGAGGTGGAAAAATATTTTCCAAATTCACTGCAACATTTTATGGAAAAATTTGAGGAAAAATGTATTGTGAGAAGCCTATTTAAGTAAACATTTAAGGTTGTCAGGGTTGTATAAGGGCCTCGCGCTATGGAAATGTTTAAGTTTTCAGGAATGTTTAAGGGCCCTGCGCTATGTAAACATTAAAGTTGTCACGCCTATTCAAGTACCTAAAAACATGTGTCAATGCTCAAAACTTTCGATATGTAAACAGTTCAATACAAATAGAAATAATTAAAAAATTAAAAAGGAGCATCGATGCTCAGAACTTTCGGTATGTAAACATTTAAATAAAAATTAAAAAATTAAAAAAGACCGTCCATGCTCAAAATTTTCGATATCTAAACATTTACAACATTGAGAACAATGGAGCTGGCAATAAGACTTCCAATCTATTCTCCAATGAGACGATGACATATAAGGTTTTTCTTGTTATACAATTTTTATTTTTTTTCACTTCTATAGTTTGAACAATAAAGATGATGCAAAAATTTATATTCAAATGACGTATTAATATGAAGTCAATGAATTATCGATCGATATAGTCCCTTTACGCCTTCGACAAGGACTAATAATTAAGGGTTGTGACTTTGTTTATAAGAATAATTTTGAACCGTTCAATTGACAACTTTCTTAAATATTCATGATAATGGCTTTAAAATACAAAAAATTATCACCAAATCAAGTTCACAGCTGTGTATATATATATAATTTTTAAATGAAATTTTTAAACCAAATCAAGTTCACAAAATGTATTATATATATAATTTTAAATGAAATTTTAAACTTATATATGCTTGATTTATATATATAAGAAGTTTATGATATAAATATTTATTTATTGGTATGAAAGTTTTAAAGAAATCGTTAAACTTATACACGTTTGAATTATATATATATATATATATATATATATATATATATATATAGATAGAGGATAGGAATAGATATTCTACTACAAGCTCAAGTAATTAAGTATGAAGATGTAATATATGTTGTAATCTGGAGAAAAATAGAGAAAATACAAAGATTTGTATAATCTGAAAATTAAAGGAAATATTCCCTATCTCATCCTCCTGAGTAAATAATCCTTTCTTACCCATTGAGAGCATGCCTATGACTAGATACCTAATCTATAAGAACAAGTTACACAACATGGAAGAGAAGAGGCTTCCTAAAATTTATTCAAAATCCATTTGTAACCACCATTCCACTCAAGCCATGATGGCATAAAGATGTCCAATTCATAAACTATTGGGGAATCATGGAAGACGCCATTTTGCAAAATAAGGATACTATTAAAAATATCATCAAATTAAAATTTGAGAAAATGTATTGTGATAAAGACTTGAGGAAAAAATAAAATTAAGGTATTATAAGGATGTAATCAACCATAATCTGAAGATCAAAATTATGAGTGTTCTTTTACAAGTGTAAAGAAAAAACACAAAGCATTGCTAACATAAGAACAAATTCTCACTACCATAGTGAAAGTGGGTGTTAAATAATTCCTAAAACTACCTATGAAACAATGTGTCACACATGAAAAAACACACTTTTAGATTTTCACTAGATTAGATCTCAATTTCAAAATATTTTGTCACACCACCAACCTTCCTAACATTTTAACTCAAAAAATCTATGGTGATGTTGGAAATCTTCTCTTAATCTTTTTTCAGTGCTTAAACACAATTATAAAGAATTGCAAGTAAAATCCCTTACCTTCTTAACGCCCTCATAGACCAATTATGTGTGATTAATGTTCATCATCATCTTAAGGTTTGATAAAGCAATTGGTCTAGTTGAACTTTAATCATCTTATATGTGTATAATTAAAGAAATAAACTAGTTAAAGTTAAAAAAAAAAAATTAAAAGCAAAAATATATTATAATAATGATAATAATTAATATGAATAAACAAATAAACATACATTTATATTTTTACCGAGGTTAAGAAAACCAATACATGTTTTGAAAACTTAGATCATAATAAGTGTATGTTAATCTATGGATACTTTTACATCTACCTTTTTAAACATGAAAAATCGAAATTTATTTAAAAACGTCATTAATTATAGCAAACAAAACCATGTGTCCTCTCAAACTAGAAAAAAAACGATTTACGCTGAAACCAGAAATCTGCTCAACTTTCTGAAACCGAATCCATTTCATGAGTATTAGTGACTGCAAACAAAAACCCAAATAGTTTGACATTATAATGAAAATTTGGAAAGGAAACCTGAAAAGAACGTATATACATACAATCAAGCCTACATCCAGTGCCGATGTGGCACCATTATTTATTCATTTCAATGACGCTCAGAGTTCCCCAAAAGCTTCAGCGAATCCATTCATTCATGCAGAATACATAATTGTTGCAAGATTCTGGATTCGGTGAAGTTCTCGAGAAAACTCCCGTTGTTGAGAACTACTAGACAATTCCTTTAGTGTATTGTTGGCACTACTTGAACTTAAAAGAACGTATATACATACAACAATCAACCCCACATCCAGCCTCGCATATGCAACATTTTTGTGCATTTCATCGACGCCGGAGTTCGTGGTTAAACATAATGTAACCTCAATACTCTGACTGTATTAATCGCCACCGGGTATCGACAATTGTACCTTTCTATTTTTGTCTTTGAGTCCATTTAGCTCAACCTTCTTGCATTGTAACCGAGTTCAAGATTTCTAATACATTTCAATATATTGTTCTAATCTCTTCTCTCTTCATTTCTCTTCTCTCAATAATTTATCATGGTATCGTATTCTCAATACAGATTTTCACACAGTCTGGAGAGAAACATGATCCTCATAGTGCGAGCTTCATGGATCTTGAGAGCACGAGACACAACCTTTTCACAAGGCTTGAGCTATCCGCCATACTCTCTAAAGATCACTGCAAGAAGCTTGCAGAGGAAGCAGAGAGTAAACGCCGAAAAGATCGGAAGAAGACTCCAAGAAACTTGAAAGATTCTTGCACATTTTTCAAGAATCGCCAAAGATTGACAAAAAAGAGCTGCAGAATGGAAGATCATTTAAAAAAATCGAAGATTTGTTCAAATTCGTTAAAATATTGCTGCAGAAGCCAACATCGTTTAAATTTTTCTAAAATTCGCTCAAATATACAAAAGATTGAAGCAGTAAACAATGAATTCGTGAAATTCTTTCAATTGTTTGAAAGATTCACAAATTTTTCTTCCACGAGAGAAAATTCCTTCAAATTCAAAGAAAAAGGCGCCTCAGTTCAAGAACAACCGGCGGCCGAAGATTCATTCCGCAAAAGATCTAGAGCTGAACCAAATTCATATGGGATGGGGAGAGTGTGGAAAGGAAAAATCTTTCACCGCCGATCTGCACAAAGCACCGGTCACCGTTGATCAACGAAGGTGCACGAGGTTTACTCCTCTGTAGTGCTAAGGAGAAATTTTTGACTTGTGAAGCTGTGAACTCCGACATCATCTAGGACCTATTTTCATCAAGAGACACGCGGAAAGATCTTAATTCCATCGCCAAATCGGTAACGGAGTTGGACGATATCGATTCAGACCTGATATCCTGATAGATCATCATTGATTGACCATATCGATAACTTAGCGACATTGATTTGATCGACACGCGGCGCATATCGCGGAAATCACGCTTCTGATTTGGGTTTCAAGTTGACAGAGAAATTGTGTCAATCGGAGCATCGCAAGTCATGATATACCGAGGTTGAACCAGGACTGCCCATCTTGAGGGATACTGAGTAACCGACCCTGAAAAGTCCCCAAAAGGAAAGGGCCATCATCATATCGGGATTCGGCGAATCGCAAATCCTGAGGACAAGAAACACAAGCACTTCGAAACCTCGGTCTCCGGGTATCCCCGGCTGTGAGGCAACCCATCGTGGGGCCCACCGACGCCATCTTATCAAAATCTCATGGGATCGAATTCCCACAAAGGGAAATCCCCGCATTACGCATCTAAGTCGCCCATCCGCTGGGACGCGTGGCGGGAATCAAGTCCATCGGCATTATGGGATCCGGAAAATCACAGATCTTGGAGACAATAAGTCCAGAACAAAATAAATCGCGAAATCACGAGGAGAAATCGACCGGCCCATCCGCTAGGACGCTGCGGAGGCTTATCAAAGAAATCGTGGAAATTTCGGGAAGCAAAGCTTACCTGTAAATCGAGATCGAGGAATCGGGAGGAGTCAAAGAACTCGCCATCGAACTCCGAACTCCGGATTCGATATCCGACAAGATCCGGACCGCCGAATTGTCAAAGGCATTTTTTCACTTTGATTTGAAAAGTCAAAGAGCGTGGAAAATCCTGTAGCGCTTTAACAGTAAGACGTGTGGTCACATTGAAGGAGAGACTAATGACAATTCAACTCGATAATCTCTTCTGATATCTAAGAATCGACAAATAGACGACGGAGGTAAATACTAAATTTCCTCTACTTTCTCGCAATTTTTTATGGCGCTTTTCTAGCAATTTAGGACCAACTCGTGGTCCGGATTCTACCTGGAAAGAACTATGAGTTCTCGTCTCTTCGAATGAGGTCATTCTTGCAAGCACAAGAGTGTTGGGAACCATTGGATCTTGATGTGGGATCTGATCCAAGCAGCCCTCACTGCCATGACAAGTGCTCAGAGAATTGCTTAGGCAACTCCGAGGACCAAAGAAAATAAAGAGAAATTCCAGATTCAATATTCTATGGATGATTCGATTTTCTAAAAAAATCACAGGCACTGGTACTTTCCAAACAGTCTGATATTCTAAATCTTCCTACCAAGGAAATGACGGGGTCAAAACAGTTAAACTACAAACCTTATGGATGAAATTCGAGACTCTAAGGATGACATAGTCCAAAAATGTGGATCATTTCATGACAAGAGTCATGGGAATCGTGAACTGTGATCGTATATATATTGGTGAAACCATCATTGATCAACTAATTGTTGAGAAAATTCTCAGAAACTACCCAGGAAATTTGAAATGGTTGTAACAACAATCCTTGGATCCAAGGATTCATTAAGATTTTCACCAGAGGAACTAATTGGTTCTCTAGTGACATGAGACCAGACTACATCTAAAATATGATTCAATAGCCAACACCTTCAAGAATCAATTATGTTTCAACAGAGGGAGAGGCAGAGGAAGAAGAAAAGATCACCAAGGAAGAGGGAGCAATCAAGATAACTCTCATTCCACTGGAGGTACGCATAATAATATCCGAATCAAAATTTTCAATGTCAAAGACAACAACAACAAACTGCCCATCGAATTTCCAGCCCCAAAGAGGTAGAGGGAGAAGATCAATGACAAAACAAGCATACAATGCTATAAAAAGTATGGGGTACTCATGAACTGGAAAGTGTGAAGAAGAGCAGATCATCTCTGTGCAGAGAGCATGGGTCAAATCACATGGGAGAAAATTCAAGAGGTATGTTTCTCTCATACAACAAGACCTGAAGAACAACCTAAAGATCTCTCGTTGTTGGACAATGGATGAAACAATCACACGGATGTAACAAAGAAATACTATGCATTGATTCTTCAATCTCATCCGATATTACTCTTGGAAACCATTATTTAGTCAAAGTTCAAGGAAAATGAACTATTCTATTCTTACTAAAATTGCATCGTAAAGAAAGACATAAACAACGTCTATCATGTTCAATATTTAAAACATAATTTGCTAAGTGTGTGACAGCCTTTTATTGAACATGGCTATAAGGTACTTTTTGAGGGGACATCTTGTAAGATATATGACAAAATCCCCCCAAGCAGAAAAATTGATTTTGAACCATGACTCCAAATAGATGTTTCCCCTTACCCCTGCCAAAACCCAGAATCGCCAATCATATGCACAGTGCATCTACCCTCTTAAATGAAACAATGGTTTGGCATAATATTTGACATATATACCATTTCAGGGTCTAAGTCTTCTTCAGAAGAACTCCATGGTCAGATATTCACTTATTTCTTGAAGTTTGAAATTCCCCCACATGAGTCTTGCATACTTGGAAAACATAAGAGAACTAGCTTTCCATAGTCTTCCAATCAATCCAAACAACATCTTTAACTTCTGAAATTCACACCGGACTCCATGTGGACCAATGCAAACAAACATAATAGGTGGTAGATTTTATTTCTAAAATTTATTGATGATTTCGGTAAAATATGGATCTATTTTCTCGCATTGCCACAAGTTCGAAACTTTTGCAAAATTCAAGAATTCAAGGCGTGTCGAAAAACGAGCGGCAACATATCAAAACACTGTGTCGATGGAGGAGGAGAATACAACTCCGCGCTACTGCAAATCAAGAAATCTCAAGGCATTATCATGCAAACAACAATAAGCTTACTCCACAATATAATGGAGTGGTTGAAAGGAAAATCAAGTAATAATGAATATGGAAAGAACACTTTAAGAGAAACACTTGTCAGCTACTTTTTGAATAAGCAAAGAGGCATTGCCCGCCTTTATCTCCGCCAATAGATCACCAACCACAAGTCTAAAGATGAAAATTCCCCAAGAAGCATGGAGGACAAAGCTCAATGTAGCACATCTAAGGACATCGATGCATAGCATATGCTCACATACCTTCCAATTAAGGAAGAAACTTGATGAAAGAAGTGAGAAAATGTATTTTCACCGCTATAGTGAAACATCTAAAGCTTACAATATTTACAATCCAATCACCAAGAAATTAATTATCAGAAGAGATGTACAATTTTTGGAAAAAACAATTCTGGAATGACTCAGAAAATCAACAAATGGACAACCAAAATACATTGCTGCCAAGTTCTAAAAACACAGAAAATTTAGAACAACAAGCACCTCAAACTACTCTTCCAAGACTGCAACTACACGCATAACCTGAACACTCAAAGGATAACTCAACTTCCAACAAAAAATCATTCTCTGAACCACAAATCGAGAACTCAAGTTTGAGGAGAAATCCATCAACCATTGGATGACTTTGAGCAACACAATCTTTTGCTTTAATGTCACATCAACCTACATCCTTGTTGAAGCATCTAAAGAGAGACATTGGGTCTGCCATGAACCAAGAAATTTACTCCCATTGAGAAGAATCAGACATGGGATCTGTTGATTTCCAAGACACAAGAAGAGTATTGGTGTCAAGTGGTTTACAAAACTAAACTCAATGAAAAAAAGGCAGATGCAAACTCAAGGCAAGACTTGTTGCCAAAGGATTCTCACAACAACCGTGTATTGATTATGGTGAAATTTTTACTCCAAGATAAGATTGTATTAACAAGAACTCTATTGGCAATAGAAGCACAACACAAATGGAAAGTATAACATTTCGACTGATGTCAAGTCAACATTCTTGAATGGTTTATTAGAATAAGAAGTCTATGTCGCATCAACCACTCGATTTTGAAGTCCAAGAGCACCTGTACCAAAGTGTATTCCTTTGAAGAAAGTCTTTATATGGTTTGAAACAAGTTCCAAGAGCTTGGTACAACGGTATTCGAGACTTATCCGATCAAAAGTGGTTTCAGCTATAAGCCAAAATGAGCCAACTCTGCACCAAAACAGATCAAGATGGTAAAATTTTGATTGTATGTTTATATATTGATAACATGATCTATACTGAAAATCTAGTTAACAAATTTTAAACATGCCATGCACCGGAATTTGAGATGACGATTCAGAGCACGAAATATTTTAGGAATTGAGGTTCACTAATCCGCTAAAATAAGTACTTGTCTCCACAACAAAAGTATGCATCAGACATTCTCAAAAGGTTTCGGATGGAAGGATGCAATCCAACAGAACCCCCATACCTTTAGGCACAAAGTTACAAGATCGATGAAGGTTCTATAGTGGAATCTACTCTATACAAAAGTTTAGTAGGCAGTTTGTTGTATATTACAACAACTAGGCCTAACATTATGCATGCAGCCAACCTTGTTTCCAGATTCATGGAATCACCTAAAGATTCTCATTGAAAATGGCAAAACGAATTCTGAAATATGTTGCAAGAACTCTCAATCTCGGCTTATGGTACACTAAATCAGATAGTAATCAACTCTCTGGTTAAACAAATAGTGACTTTGGCAGCGTTTCAGATGACCGTTAACATCAAATCTTTGGTTATAGCAAGAACATTCATCACCCTACTACTCCCAAGCAACAAGGTGTGGAAGCTATAAACAAAACTCTTTAAGACCATCTCTATTGAATGAACTATCAACTCGCATGTCGATTGGCATTTGATTTTGTATTTGGCATTATGGGCTTACCTAACATCCGCTAAGATCCGCAAACCAATTTCACCTTTCAACTCATTTACGTCGGAGGCAATCTTTCCCATCGAATGTTAGATACCGTCTCTAAAATTGGCGCATAATTAACGCTTTATTACCCTCCAACTTGAATAACAGTTATTATACCTTGAGCGTTTCAATGAGCACGGTCGCGGTAACACCGCCAATGAGGCTCACCGACATATCAAGTGTCGGCGATGATCGTCCGCTCATCCCTAATTTTCCTCGGCATATCCCCGGTCTATGACCAAATAAGGACCACCTAGGGCAGGAAACTTCAAACCCATGTAGTTCAGACATTTCATCATAAAAAAGGTTTTCAAAAAAGGGAACTTATCATCTGATTGATTTTGAAGGGAATCTTTTGGCGGAGCCTAGAAATGTGGCTCACCTCAATAAGTATTACTCTATAGCGTGTCACCGCGGTAACTTTTTGTAACATATGTATAGTCTTTAGTACTATTACTTTTAGTTTATTTTAGTGTTATGGACATGTCGTTGATGTTATATTTCATCAATATGGAAGATGTTGATTGATTCTGAGGTGTTCGTTGGGCATGTAGATGGTTCTAGTTGGCACACTTGGAGGCTTGCCTCCACATCTTCTCGGTAATCTTTACACCTCAAGGCAGCCGCTTATTATCTTAAGAAGGTATATGCTTAGATGACAACACAAATAATGTTGCGCATAGTGCAGTTTATTGAGTTGCTTCGTGACTCTTTGTCATTATGTATCTCTTATCTCCCGTATATCTTTAATGTTCAACTAGTTGTGTCCGAAGTTAAAACGAAAGTGTATACCTGGTTCATGATCCAAATTTACACCGACGACTCCTTAGGGTACACCTCTTAGAATGAAACTATGATTTCTAGTTACATATTTTCATGTTCCTAGAGATTAAACCGTTGGCGATAATTTTCTAGCTAATCAAATTTTAGATTGGCATCTTGGTATGAACATGAAAGAGTTACCAAATAAGAATTTAAATATGTTTTTGCAAACACGCATCCATAAGACACAAAATACCAAAAACCATATATACTATCATAAAGTAAACTAGAAAGGCGATGGACGCTAGCACCCTGGAAAAATAGAACCAATACGAGTCATGTATGCATGCCCTCAAAAATATATACTAGTGCTCTCAAGCTTTGCACGGCTAAATATTCAGTTGGAACTCAGCTCGGTGGGCCCGGTTATATTGGTCCACAAATAAGAAGCAATGTTGAAAACAACTGCATCTTACATCCGTGGTGCCCCTACTACATGAGGTTGCATAGATGGTAAAAGGTCCTCAACATTCACATCGGTGAGTGAGTGCAATAAAGTTATGCTCGACTTGTCTCAATACCCTCTTAGCCTCTCTGGCTGGAAGATCTCTTGCTATTGCTGGTCCCCTGGTAGCGGCGGTTGTGGCCCCTGGCTGAGGATGATGTCTGTTCCTCGCATAGTCAGCGGTTTGTACTGGTCCCACATCTGCATACAATGAACACATATCCATCAAATACCGTATAACAAAAGATGATATATATAACAAAACAACAAAACTACAAAGGTGGAGACTTTACCCATCTCCCTCACTCCTCACCAGGAGGTACCGATATCTTAGGGTCTTGAAAAAATCAATTCCCGCGATAGGGTAATCCTCTTCATAACCGGACCGGACGCGGACAGCCGTAAAGAAGTCATCATCGGCGACTCATTGGTCCTTCCGCTTCACCCCTCGTCGCAGCAATTCACCCATCTACACACAGCTAGGAAGAGAGGCCTGATGTGCTTGCATCACTACTCAAGGACTAAAACTTAGAACTCTCTCAGCAAAAAGAACAAAAATAGAAAGGTCTTGAACCCGAAGTTCCTATGTGTCCGTGAAACTAAAATTTGTCAGCTATCTTTTCATAAACTCAAGCAATGTGGTACTCCAAACAAAAACTTCAGTGGCTTAAGTTAATCGATCGAGATACCATCTATGCACTGGACGCTCGGCTGTAGAGTCGTTGAACCAATAATTCGCCCAATAAGAAATAATACTATCATCAGAAGCGAGCAAGTTAGTGATCTGCTTTATGGAACTCATGTCGAAAGGGTCCGTATCACCGTGACCGTATAGACATATCACCTACCTATGTTATGCGTACCGCAGAGTAAATTCCAAAAATTGATCGGTTCCCTCTCCGGAGAGAGGCCAATCAAAAGTAAATGTCCGACTCCAGGGGAACCGATCACCCTCTAACATGATTGCTCATGAATTCAAATGCCGTTAGGTCAAACAAGGTATCTGCGATCCTAGGTTGTTCCCACATGAAAGGAGATAGAAAAACTTGAGTAACCCACATCGTGATCAAACTAGCCACAGCGCATTGGCCCCGACCAACTCATTCACCTCATCATGCTCTCTTTCTCTCCATAATGGACATACATCCCCGCAGTGTCACCAAGGTTAAGGAGGTCAGGCCCTTGCTTTTTATTCCTTTTCATTCCATAAGGTCTTAATGACGTTGTAATGGTGGATAGTCGCGGTAAAAAGAATGAGCCTATCCAGACAACTCGCTGCGGACCTAGGGATGAAATTTTGAAGGTCGATGCCCCCCAAAAATGAAACCCAATGTACAAATAATGAAATAAAATGAAATATAAGGGAGTTTGTATTTACTTGGTTCAGATTATGTTCCGCTTCATCCATCAGAGTTCAAATGGTGAATCACTTATTTCAGCAGTTTTGGCCCGGTGAGTCTTCAATTTCCAAATTAGCACAGATAACGAGTCGCCAACTTCTATTTTGTAGATCCTTTTGGCATCTTTGTCACTTTTTTTGCCTCTTTTATCATTTTATTTATACCAAAACCATTTAGAGTAATTGTGGAGTTATAAGGGAGGGATTTGATTAGGTATTGGGATAATTTTTTTGAGTTTTGAGTAATTTTCGACCGTCAAGTGGGAAATTTTTTCCGATGATCGACATGAGCATATAGGTTAGGTTTCTACCCTCGACTTTGTATCTCATTTCCTTTTTCCTTTGCCATAGGATCAACCCATCGTTGTGACATCGAATCGTCATAGTTGCTTTTAGAAGTGTCGAACTTGGTGGTAGAGGCTAATTTAACATGGATGTCCTAGGTAGATCCCCGTTGCATTATGGTATCCATAAGTATCTTTAAAACACTATAGGCTTGGGAGTCCTTGTAGTTTTTCCTAATATGAGTTTGAGCCTCATTTGCATAATTTTTCTTTTTGTTGTTGACTCACCGTGATTCCCCAAAATAATGTGTCGTCTTTAAGCTCCTTTCAGAATCTCTAAATATGAAAAAGATTGTCGAGCGACATTTTATGGTCTTCATGCTCGTTAAACTGAAATTTTGAAGTCACGTCTGTCCGGTGGTGTTTTACCCTTTTCTCACCGATGGTCATTTGTACAAGCAAAGGTATACTCTATGGAACTTCATCTCTATAGAAGATTACCCTCAGGTATACTCTTATCCCTTTTTGGGCCCGAGGGACTAAACTTACTAAGAAGGAACCCCCACGAAGTCCATAGTTAGTCCTTTATACTCTTTAAAATTGAAAAGATCGCCAAGTGACCTTATTATTTCACACTTGTTAAATGGTCGAGAATATCTTCGACGGAGTCCATAGTTAAGACTTTTTTAGACTCCTTTAAAATGAAAAAATGGTTGAGGATCTTGTCCTTATCACACTCAAGCAAAATGAAAGTTTTAATGTGACGCCTTGTCGGGCAGCTAGTTTACCGCTGAACTGACTAGACTATATTTTAAAATGGTGCCCCAATGGAGTCTCCTTATATGTTTTCCGTGCTCTAAATATGAAAACCACCAAGCTTACCCTCTCTGGGCTCATAAACTTACATCGAAGGACATACCATTGTGTGTTTTATTAATCAAATTGCGATACCTTATATGCCAACCTTGTAATAGTTTTCTTCGTCTTAACACCTTTGGCCCCGGAAGGATTTTTTCCCGAGTATCATATACTATAACACGGGCCTTTTCCTTTTTCCTTGAACTTGTGTGTTTGCAAATAATTCCTCCATTGTAACATAACATTCTATTTTCTTTTCCCAAAAATTGAAAAAGACAAAACAAATATACCCCAAAAGAGGAAGGGAAATGTATTTTCTTTTTATTGGCAAAGATAATAAGTCACCATTGGATAAAGTAATAATCATTCTGCTTTTGTTCATCAAACTACGGGATGTAGTACAACCTTAGGAAACTTTTTCTCGCTATATAGAGATGGGTGGCCTCTCCGCTTGATTATTCTTCCAAATATATGGAGAGTTTGCGCTGCCTCCGTCAGAGATTTATGATTAATGCTATGCTACCCGAAGTCTCATCATTGTCGTGCTATTGTCCAAGGAAAGCCTATCACCAAGCCCGCCGCCCTCCGCACTTTGTATCTTCATATAGCCAACCATCCTCAAATTCCAATCAAGTCCTTGTTCAAATCAATAGGCCTTCACCGATCATCAAGTCCATGATCACGAGCCATCGAAGACCCTCTGGTATTGCATTCAGACACTCATATTGGCTAATTCCTACCGAAGTTTTGAAGATCTTGAAGTAGTTGCTCGAAGTCTAAGACTTCATATCTTAGCCATCGTGCCGTATGAGCTTCTGTAGAACATGGATACTTTTATATGTATATCTTTCTAATTCCGAGATGTATTCCCACTGTATCGCTCCCGGCTACCGCTTATATAGTTATACGATGGATCTATAGTGCATTTGATTGGTATCCATGGGATTCTCTATTTTATCTCGAAAGTACGGGTATGCCCTACTTCTGAGACATTTGTTATTTTGAAATCCAAGACTCTGCCTCATCCTTGGGCTCAATTTTTTAGCACATCAATAATATTGGTAATGTATTTCGCCATCATATGCTCTTTTGACCTCACACATTAGGGGGCATTTGCTATAACCGTAAATTGCACCATATATTCTTACCTGGCATCAGCCATCTCAGATCCCTTTCTTTTCCAAAGAACTATTGAACAACTCCTTAAAAAACCTATTTTATAAGGACCCACATGCCCTACTACATTATTGCAGATGCATGTACACGCAGATGACCTAAAACAACCTCGAAGGCGGACCGAAAAAAGCATGACAAAAGGAAAGTTTCTAACAGTAACACACAACTTTGGTGAGTTAATCAGCTCCCAGCCATGCATGGTTGAGGGTTCGTTCAAATACCTAGCCCTTCTAGGGCTATAAAAGAATGGGCAGGGTCCCATTTGGAAGAGGAAAATATAGGGAAAGAAACTCTGCCCAATTGTATATTCCCATTGTCCCAACCTCTTTGCCATCCTTTGTCCTAAGAGATACAGCAAAGCAGGGCGCAGAGGGACATTTGAAGAGGAGCCTGTGACCGACTCCCGAAAGTGCTGGTCTATTCTACATTTGTAAGTTGATTCATTTAAAGTAATAAAGAAATTATTTTCTCAGTCTCCACTTCATGAGTTCTTCATAGTACAATAAATATATGTTTGAATCTATAACCCATTAGTCTATAGGTAAATGCATGTGTGTACTTTGTTGCTTGTTTTGCATACATGTCAACTTTGAAAGGAGGAATGCTAACAAGTGATCAAGTGGGATGAAGGATCGACATCAAACATCCGTAATAAGGTATGTTGGTCTAAACGATGTATTTTCTAAAAAGGAATGGGGTTTAAGTCCGGGGACGAAGATAGAAAGTGCTATTTCTTTTGGTCATATCTCCATTTACAAGATAAACTTTACATTTGCTAGTCCTGTAAGGGGATTTCCTCACAACACACAATAAAAAAGTTAGTTGGGCAAATCAAATCCTTTCCCAATAGTCATAAATAATAAATTACAATAATCAAATTCCAAATTCGATATTTCCATAAATGGCAAAATACCTAACTAATTTGCCAAAAAATGGATATTACTCCCAAGTACACATAAACTTTTAATAATTAATTATTTTGGGATATTACATTAGAGGTGGAGTTATTCAATATTAAAATACAACATTAAATGAACATGGCACCTATGAAAATTTACATCGGAGAATGGTTCAAGAAGGCTATCAACAAACTAACAAATGAAGGGAAAGAAGCACTTGAGACTCTTTTTGTAACTCTCAATGATAATGATAAAAGGACATCATTGATAAATTTGTTTTATTGTATTTATTTGCTTTATGGTCTACCGGAGCCCTAATCCCATTATTTAAGACAAACACATTTACAATTTCAAGGATATGTAATAGACTATATATTTTTTGAAATTTCAAGAGAACTATTTTTGGAACAATATGGATTGTGCTTTATGACCTTGTTTGCAAAATATAGAGTATTTGAGGTTTATCAATCATTATCGTTATTTGAGCTGCCCATGTTCAGTTTGTTAAAGTTCTCTTATGGATGCATATCATCTTCTTTTTTTATTTTATGCTATTATGTTATCAAAAAACATGTATCCCAAATCCATGATGGGACGCAGATAATTTTTCTTATTTTTGTTTTAAATGTGTGATTCTTTTCCTTTTACCTTATTGTAATTTTTTTTTTTAAAAAAGAAAACAAGAAAGAGCTCTTCATTTTATTTTATTGTAGTATTTTTGTTTCTTTGAATTACTATAATGAACTTCTAAGTCCCACATTTTGAATATTTTGGGCAACTTCAAAAACTTAGAAGAGGAGTAACACCCTCATAAAAAACGCAGGTGATTTATATTCAGCTTATGTTTCTTACTAATTCTAATGGATTCAAGCATCAACACCTCTTTAAATGACAAAGAACAAAAAAGAATAAGCATAGTAAATAGAGGATGGAATCATCCACATTACAAACTCAGAAGAATAAGGAATTTCCTTTATGAAATAAATTAACAAATCTACAATTGAGTCGACTCAACTCATTACAGGACCCTTGTTTGCATGAAAACTTCCATAATGCATAACAAATTACATATACACCAGAGTGGGTTTGAAAAAACTTCACTAATTAAGCACTTAACTAATTTTTCAAGCCGATGGATAATATCAAATCTTCATCCTAAACTAAGGACTCTGTTGGAAACCAAGTTACCTTTTTAAGGTTGAATACCCTGGCCGAGGCGCCAAGCCTTTTCCTATCGCCAAGGGAAGCAGAAATGAAAGTTAATATATAACCTAAGAAGAATATATCCACACAATTGAAAAGAGAAAAATGTTAAAAGAAAAAAGGTACTTACATAATTTTTCGAATGGGATTTGGGATAAACACCGTGCCATCCTGGTCCAATGATACCTGCATTAAACCTCAAAATGTCACAGAAGGAAAACCAAACTTGCATAAGATTGACGAAGAGTTAGGGTACGATTTTTCTTATGAGAAGCAACTCGAAACCGAGATGGGTTCCCTATATAAGAACGCCATGATCGACCAAAGACATTTTGTCATTCTGATGACCCTCGAAAAGAAAGAAGGTCCCATCATTAGTTAAGTATCCAAATGAATCCATAACGACACAGAGAAATAAAAAGAAAAACAATGAATAATAAGACCCAGAAGCGTGCAACCTCACCACATTTCTTAGTATTGTTTTCAAAAACTGAAATCCAAGTTAAGGTTATGATAATGGCATACAAAGGGGGGAAATTCGCGCATAACTTTAGGACTTTCGTCAAGCTACGATCCTCTACATAGTATAAAGAAGACTGATAAACAAAATAAGGATAGAAATTATAAACAGGGTCATGCCAAGATTTTACAACGACAGAGCCAACTAGAGTGAAAGAAATACGACAGTAAAGGTAATTTCTACTCAGAGTCTTTAGACGACATAGGAGCCCCATGCACTCGGTGAGGGAAACTCAAGGACTCAGAAATGAAAACTCTTGGTATCATTAGCTAAACCAGCTAGGAAACACATTTTCCTCTGGAAGATTGCTAACCAATGGAGTGAAAGATAAAAAATCGCGTAGACTGCTAAACAATGGAGTGGAAGATTGCTAAACCGGATCGAATTAGCGAATATTAATGACTGCAAACACAAACTAAAATAGTTTCGACATTACAACGAAAATTTAGAAAGGAAACTACTAGGAACTTAATTTCAACCATAAAAGAACGTATATACATACAATCAGCAGCACAGCCAGTTCAGATGCGGCGGCGGAATTTATGCAGTTCAATAACGCTCGGAGTTCCCCCAAACACTTCAGCTAATCGATTCATTCATGGAGATGACACAATTAAAGTAGCGTTGTGTTTTATTATCGCGGGCTTTTGGATTAGGCGAAGTGCTAGAAGGAACTCCCGGCGCTGAGAACTAGTGACACACTAACATGTTATTTGATTTGTCATGTTCGCTGGCAAGACTAATCCGCTTCTTAAATACTATTCATCTCCGCTATTGCCTTTATGATATCTCAACATAAGGAATGTTCATCACCGGTATTCCCAAACAAAAAAAACACATACATTCATTGCACTTGGACGAAAGTCTGATACACAGCGTACATTCATTGAATTTGGTTCAATTTTCATCATATTCTTATTATTATTCCTTTCAAATTGTATGATTTAAATTGATTTGTCATTCTTTGCAACCTTTTCTTTCGGTGTAAGCGATCCCTATTATGAATCTGTATATTCACAAGGCGAGGGATAGATTCTGCCTTCTCCATCACATTAAATATAGTAAGGGCAGGGATTTCCAAACTCAAAATTTGGATTGGCAGGTCTCATTTTTTAGATTTTAAATCGTAAAATTTGATTTCCTTTGCCGTTATGCAAGATGGATAGAAAAATGATCGTGAAAGATGCGGCGTATTCAACAGAGAACATGTACACAAAGAAGCCAAGCTTCCAAGTGGATAGAATCGACCGGCCGTATGTTCCCTTTGGAAGCAACCACATCAGGCATAACTGCTTAATCCCTTGAACTGACATTTGACAGAGTGGAGTGGACTTACGATGAAAATTGTTAAATCAGAGTAAAACCATCTTATAATCCATATCCTATAAGAAATAATTGAATGTATTTGATATATGAAGATGTTATTTGAATTTGTGTAAACTTAGCACTCGAAAAAAAAAAAAATCGGTCTCTGTCCTCGTGGTGGGATAATGTCCAGTTAGCAATGAAAACGATCGCAAAGGTGAAATATAAATTTATACATTTTGATTATATTTTTAATTTACATAGGAAACTATAGGATTTAAGATATAAATATAATACCATGAACTAATATGTTAAAAAGTTTTACAAATTTTCCATTGGGTTAGGACAATGTGCTTAGAGAGATGAACCATTACTAGTTGGAAAACACTACTAACTTGCTTTGGAGAGGAAGAAAGGAAATTGTCATTGAAACTAACAATTTCAAATTAAACCTGACTACAAGGGATAGGTAGAATCCTATCTTATTGAGGACAAGGTAGTGGAGGAAAAGAGGAAGGTAAGAGTGCAGGTTCTATGACCTAAATAAATACAAAATCTTATAAAGTTTCTATAGGAAGAGGAACAAGCAGGAGTGGAAGAGGAAGATTTGTAGGAAAGTTTTTCAAATGTCATAATTAAGGGAACATGTATTTTAAGTGACCCTAGAATTTGAATAAAGATTGAAGTAAAGAATGAAGAAACATCGTTCCTCAAAGTGCTAATAACCTAGTTGCATTTATAGTTAGAGATAATGTGTTAATGAAGTTGAACAAGAGCATTGAGAATATATATTTTATATTAAAGTGATGCTAAAGCAAGGGAGGTGATTGTGAAGTAAATGTTGAGATGCACCACATAACCCAACACGTAAAGTGCTTTGTGTTTACAAAAGTGACACTTTGTCACTGTTTTTAAACAACTTTTAATAACTATCAACATGGAACATATCATGATTGAGTGTTATGATAAATATTTTAATGGATGCTTATCATTTTCCATTAAGAAAGCTTTGGGAATATGATAGAAAAGTTATTCATGAAGTGGTGAAAAATACTTTATTGCTTGAGAACGATGGAGGGAAAAAATAGGTTATTCCCTATGCACAAAAAAATGAGATTGAAAAAAAAAAAAAAAAAAAAAAAAAAAAAAAAAAAAAAAAAAAAAAAAAAAAATTGAAAGAGAAAAGACAAGGTGTTGTTTTTCTATCTTGCTAAAAAGTATAAGTTTGAGGATGAATAAACATGACATAATACCAAAAATTATTAAACTCTGAAAACAATTTAGGAATATTATTTGAAATAAACTATCAAAAAGTTTTTTTTCCTTTACTAACTTATTCCATTAAATTTATTTATTTTGGAGATCAAATCTACCAAATAAAACACAACATAAATTTATCCTAAAAAATATAAATATAAAATAAAAAAATTATAATAAGAAAAACTTTGAGTCCATGTGTAATTCTCATGATACTACAACTAGACAAAGGATGATAAAGGATGATAACTATTAAGTACAAATTTCCCATCTTAAGGATGGAGGACATAATGGATTTTTGAAACCATATTTAAGTATGTTGTAGTTTATCTACAAAATATTTTGATATTCAACTAAACAAAGAAAAGAACATATGAATCACTTACTCCACCTAGTGGATAGATTGAAGCCTCAGAAGTTGTTTATGAATTTACAAAAAATGTTAATTTACAATAGAACAATTGATATATTTGGCTTTCTTAGAATTATTTATATACTATTTCTTTAACATCTTAAGAAGTATTCTAAAAATGGATCCAAAAAGAATAGAAAATATTGTAGACTAGTGTATTCCAAAGATTATTTTTTAGATAAAAAGATTTCAATATTTGATTTTATTAAAAAAAAACTTTTGAATGATATTTCTGTACTTTTGACTACATGTATGAGAAAAAAAGAAAATTCTAATTAAATGAAAAATGCCTCATAAACCATTGTTAGCTTTACCCAAAGTATTCCAATTAGACTATGATGTTAGTGTACTAAGAAGGCAGAGGTGTAAATCGATAAACTTTAATCGAAATAAAGTGCGTTTTATGAATCTGCAGAATTTATGTATATTCAATTGTTTATCTCTTGAATGGTTATCTCATCTTATATTTGACTCTTTTGCATTTGGATTCTTTCTAAAATTAAATTATACGCTCTGATAACCATAGTGCACATAAACTACGTAATCAAATACAGTTTGTTTGATGAAGTTTGATAATCATAGCGCACACAAACTACAAACAAATCAAATAAAGTTTGTTTTATCAAGTTGCAGAATTTATCCATAATAACTTAAGAATAACCAATTATGAAACAAGTGAACATGACATAACATAATTCAATTGTTTACTTTAATGGCTATCTCATCTATATTTAACGCTTTTGCGTTTGGGTTCTTTCCGAAATTAAATTTAATGGTTATGGCATGCTTTTGTTTTCGACGAAGTCAGTGAGGGATCTCGAGGCGTTGAGAGCTAGTGGCTTGGTAACCAGCAACGTCATCCTCAAGAGGACGACGACCAGGCTTGGACCAATGTTTTAATACCAAGTGATGTATATCTAAACCTATCACCCTGTAAACCTTAGCTAGGTGGTGAAGTGCACCAACTTGAACATAAGTTAGCCATAAAATGAATAATAATAAAAGAAACATAAAACCTAAGGAAAATTGACTTAGTTTATCGTGCTAACTAACTAGTCTTTGCACAGGCTCATTCTATGGCCTATGTCTAATTGCATGCCTAAATTCAACATGGAGTTAGTATCCGTTATCCTTAAATAATAATATAATAATAATAAAATTAAGTAAATGAAAATTCACATGTGTATACTTAATCCTATTTATATATATATATATATATTCAAATTAAATTAAATTAACCTAATTAAACAAAGACAAAAGAAGACTAAAAAAAGTAATTGGGAAGCATTTTTAGATTTGATCCCTAATTCACAAGGAATAGAAATGAAGCACCTAGAGATTTGATCCCTCTCAATGCTTCGTAAGACTAGAGTTAAGAACCAAGAGTCAAGAGTGAGCTATGTTTGTTATATAGCAAAAGAATGGGCCCAATTAAGATACATAGAGCTTGAGTGGTAAGAAACAAACAATAAATAATTGTACTTTCACATTGCGTAGAGGTTGAAATATGTAACCACAACCTTAGAAAACAACACAGAGAATAAACAAGATGTTGGAAATGATGGGTCTCCGCTTCAAGGACTAGATGTTGTTACATTGATGGGTGCCTCCTTGCACAAGACACCATATCTATATTCACCTTTGATTGAGTTGGATATTCTCAGATGACATCCAAAAAAAGTAGTAATCCACTCAATAAAGAGATAAATGCGAAGTTAAAGGAACAAAACTCAATGGTGGACATTCCAACAAGCATACCTCGTAGATATAAATAACTAAAACCTATGTAGATGATATATCTCTAACAAACCTATCTAGAGATAAATTTACAAAAAAATAATGAGATGGAGGATTTCTCAAGAAGACTTGGTAACGTGGAACAAGGATTAAAGGTGTGGTGCAAAAACCACGATGAGCTCAAGGATGATGTTGCATCATTTGAAAATGGGAATAAGGAATTAATAGCCATATTTTTTACTCACCATCTCCATATGTTTCTCATTTCCAAACATTCATCCAATTATGGATCCTTTAACCAATTAATCAAAAGTTGGAGGAATCACCATAGATATTATTTTAGTGGCATGTCTTAGTTTGAAAAATTGGGGTCTAGAAAATTCCAAGCCATTTTGAGGTATTAAATGAATATTTTTGAGGTTAGTCTCCAAACCACATGCACACCCCATTGAAAGTTTACACTCTAAGACCTTTCCAACAATGTAGATCATGCATCAATTAGGGTTCATATGCAAAAGTTATGTCTAACTACAATTTTTCCTACCAAAGACTACTCTATGGTATGAGAGGATGCCACATCACCACAATACTTCCGCTTCATGGGGCCAACCATGTATGTAATTTCAATAATAATATTCTAGTAGGTCCAAAACCATATCAAAATTTAGATGTGATATTTATTGATGTTGTGGGATTTTATTTTATTGTTCTTTTTCCACATTTGATCTATTTTCATGCATGACAAGATAATCGACATAACATCTGGAGATCTAAAAGAAAAACAAACTTAATAGTAAGATTTCAATATTTTATTAGATCCGTCACGATGAATTTTGCCTTAGTGGAATATCTCCATGACAATTACATATCACTCTAGATAAGATCTCGATAAAATCATATTTGATGGAGAAGATGACAAGGAAAGCACAAAGTGGATTAATCAACTTGAACTTTGATTTTGAGTTACAAAATATGTATAATGATGAGGAGAAAATTAACTTTGCAAAATTGCACTTAGATAAGAAAACAAGTGATTGATTCTTATGGTGGAACTCAAAATCGCAATTAAGGAAATGGGAGACATTTAGGAAAAAAAAAATTAGGAAATTTTAGAACATAGAGGAAAATAAAGTCTTTTCGAAACTCACTCGATTACAACAAGAAGGCACAATGGAAAAATTGTTTAATGATTTACATGTGTTCGATACCCATGTGATTGATTTATCATATGATCACCTCCTACAAATTGCCATATCAGGATTGAAGAAAGACATAAGAAAAAAACGTAAACTAATAGATATCAAAGATGTGTAGAAATTACAATTAAAATCTAGGGTGGAAGAAGAAAAAGTATTGTTCTTTCAGTGACCCCGGTCTCATTTTGAAGAACCAAGATGAAAGTTTACTCCTTACAAAGTGACTCCACCACTTAACATAGAAGATGAAAAAAGTTAATGTTTTAGATCTCATGAACTTAACTGGTGGCCAAGATACAAAAGGAAGTAAAAATAATTCTATATGTGTTAAATAGAGAGCGATAGAAACATTGACAAAGATTCAA
>SNQJ01S0149160.1:0-13663 GCA_010110895.2 Picea sitchensis
ATGGTAGGAAGTGTGTCACTGCACATGGCACTCCAGAGTTATTTTCAATATTCCATTGACTGTCTGGAACCTCAAGTATTCAATTGGTGTGACGGTTTGCTCCGGAGTATGAAGACACAACTCACTAAAAGAAAGAGAGGAGGCCTAAAGAAGTTTGGGTATGGGTCCATTTTGGTGTCTTTATTCTTAGAAAGAGTCCCTCATTTGCGGCTACAGGTAGAGTGGGGGTTGCCAGCCCCACGAGACCCAAGAATGAAATGGTGGTGTGACCTTATGGCACGACACGTAGTAGGCCCTATAATCAAGTACAATGATGCATTTTTTGATTGGTTAAGGCCCCAAATCTTGATGATTGATGATTATGTGTATGCCGGCCTGGACTTTCGGGGTAATCCCGACTTGGTTCTCCCTGAGGGATTTCATTGGGGAGATCTAGGTAAGAAAGATATTTTTTTCTTTATAATGTTTTTGTGGTTTTTAGGATATTAGATGTTTTTTGTGTTTTCGATCTAAAGACTAATCAAAGACTTTTGACTATGCAGATGTAGGGCCGCATCAACCTCTGGCACATCTGTGATTCAGAGGTGAGGAGAGGCATGTGTGGTAGCAGGGTGGGACATCAACGACTATGAGGCGATGGAGTAGAACTTAGAAGGCTTGACGACAGACATCCCTGACATGTTGATAGAGGAGGTCCCAAGGCGTTATCAATGACATACTATAGGTGTGTCTGACTCACTTAGTTGGTTACTTCGCCGGGTAGCATGGGAGGTGGTGTGCTATCATGAGCGACATCCATGATACTATTTTGAGCGGCATCTGTGATGCTATTTTGTAGGATCCATGGGCTCTATATTTTGATATTTTGGTCCTTGGATGGAAAACACTTTTTTGTAAAAAAATTCCATTATATATATACATGAGGCTTCTACCAGCTTACTCTGCTTTTACATACAATGTGTAATGTGTGATTGGATTTATAAATATCTCAAATGTTTGTCTAACACATAATTAGCTAGAGCATCATTTAATGTATTTAGACATCTAGGAATGTGTTGATATTCAATATAATCAAAATAACGTTCCAAGAGACGAATTCATAGATATACCCATAAAAACGTAGGACTTCGGATAGTGTAGACATTACTTAACTTGAGTACTAATAGATGTGAATCAAGTCATACAACAAAGTGATGAATCCCAAGTGAGATAGAATCGGTTAATAATTCAATGACTGCGCTATATTCTGTGATATTATTGGTTGCACGACCGAGACAAACACCTTGTAAACTGATAATTTCGTTGGTGGGTGCATAGATTTCCCAAGCAACAGAAGCTAGGTTCTGAGTACTACGGCTAGCACCATATGCAAAGACAATATAGGGTAGAGAAGATGTCAACATATGGAAACCAAGCACAATGCAAGGTAAGCAGTTGGGGGTTGAAACCGAATAATGAAAAACACACAAGAGTATGGTACAATAAAAGTACAAGCACTCATGTAGAGACAATCTAAGCATAGTACTTCTTCAAGTAAATCCCATTTTTAGGTTCACTCAAAGGAATGTCGTCCTAATGTACTAACTCGTAAGATCACTTCTCTAACACTCATTTGACGATATATGGACCACTCCACATAGCTTCGAATTTTCCGACTCCTAGCAGATCACGATCTTGTTCATAAAGGAGAACTAGATCTCCCTCAAAGAAAACACGCAGCTTGACATGCTTGTCATATTGGGCTTTTACGTGTTTCTTCTAGGTTTCAATAACTAGGGTGGCATCATGATGGGTCTTGTCTAATTGCATATGATACAATAGACGTTCCTCTTCAACAAGGTGTTTGGCAGAATTTCGACGGATAGCTTCAAGGATGGTATTTCACATTCAATCGGGAGAACGGGTTCAATGCCGTAGACTAGTTGAAAAGGGGTAAATCCCATAGCAGACTTCACAGATGCCCGATAGGCCCATAATGATGAAAACAACATCATGTCCCAGGTGGTCTTATGGATTCCTATCATCCGACGAAACATAGTGATAAGGATTTTATTTATTGCTTCGACTTGGCCATTGGCTTGTGGATAGTAGGGGGTTGAGTTTTCATGTCGAAGACCCAACTTGTTGGTAAGTTTAGACATCATAAAGTTTTGAAAATGGCTACTGTGATCAATAATGATAGCTTGTGGGATCTTGAATCGAGTAATAATATGATTAAATATGAAAAGGGCTTCAATTTTCTCGGTATTGTCAAAAGTAGGCATCGCGTCGGCCCATTTGGTGAAATAATCCATGCCTACAATAATGTATCCATGCCCCTTGGTCGAGTGAGGGTTACAGGTCATGAAATCAATGCCCCATTTCGTGAAAGGTCCAATGAAAAATACAGGGTGTAAGGGAGTGGGGTGTGATCTTATTTTATTATTGTATGTTTGGCAAGAATGACATTTTTGGATGGAAATAATACAATATTTAAATAAAGAAGGCCAAAAATACCCTGCTCATAAGATCTTCTGGGCAGTAGCATACCCAGACATGTGACCACCACATGTTGTAGAGTGGCAGTCATTCAAATATTTCTCACCTTCATCATAGGTGAGACATCATTGAAAAATAGAGTCAACCCCACGATGGTAAAGAGTGTCACCGAGAATAATGTACTGACGGGCTTGGTAATGTATGCGATGACAGTTAGTGCTAGAAAAATCTGTCCGGAAAGTCTGAGTTTGGAGATAGATAATGATATCCCCATACCAAATGTCATCAGAACTGATCAGAAAAAGGGATTCGTCGGGTAAAGAATCCTCTGCTACATTCTTTGTCTCAGTGCAGGGAAGGTCACATATCAGTTTGGAAAACACCAAGGATTTCTTAGATTTAGCGTGTTCGAATTCTAAGTCAAACTCCTGGAGAATTACTATCTATTTGGATTATTTTCCCCTTAGAAATTGGCGTGTAAGAATGTGTTGCATGGGGTTGCAATAAAAAATTATAGTGGTCTTTCATAGTAAGATATAGTGACAGAAACGTTGGACAACTTGAATAACTACCAAGGCCAGTTTTTCAACATGTAAATATTTAGCTTCAGTAGTCGTGAGACTCCGACTCAAATAATAAATGACTTTTTCATTTTGTAAATCATCTTCTTGGAATAGAACCATGGCGATGGTAGAGTCTGAAGCAATAAGATAAAGGAAGTAATATTGACTATAATCGGGTGGGAAAAGTAATGGGGTACAGGTTAAAGTCAGTTTCAAAGCTTCAAAATCTTTGTTGGCAGTGGAATCCTATACAAACTCGAAACCTTTCTTGAGCAGTTGAGTAAATCCGAGCGTTAATTGAGCATAGGTTGGGATGAAACGACTTAAAATGTTTGCCTTCCCTTGCAAACTTTGAAGATGGTGAAGTGAAGAAGGAGGAGGGAGATTGAGGATCACCTCAGCCTTCAATGGATCAACCCTGATCCCCTGATGTGACATGATAAAACCTAGAAGTCGACCGGAATCCACACAAAAAAAAACATTTGTGTGGGTTTAAGCGTATACGATAGAACCGACAATGCATGGTCACTACAATGCATGGAATGTTTCGGTAGGTCATCTAGATATGGTTGTACAATGTGCTTAATATCATGAAAAGCATAAGACATGGCACATTGAAAAGTTGCACCAACATTCTTTAAACCGAAGGGTAGTTTTCGGTAGGCAAAGGTGTGCCAAGGACAAATAAAAGAGGTTTTTTGTTGATCCGTGGGAAAGATGTTGATCTAATTATAGTCGGAGAAACCATCCATTAAAGAGAATATTTCACTCCCAGCGCAATCGTCGATGATCTGGTCAACGAAGGGGGGTGGGAAAGTTGTCCTTAGGACAAACCTGATTTATATCCCTATAATCGACGCAGACACAGATAATACCTTGTGTCTTGTTAACCAGAACGAGATTGGATACCCAATCAGTTAAATCCATAGGATAAATAAAGCCACTTTTAATAAATTTTTCAACCTCAAGCTTAATACCAAGTGCTTTATGGAGGTGGACCAAACGAAGTCTCTGTTGGATGGGTCTAGCGCCCGGGTACCTCTTAATTTTGTGTACAAAACTATCAGGGTCAATACTATTAGGATATTTAGACACTTAGGATTTAGTTAAGATATACTTGGTCTATTGTGTCATTAGGTAAAAGTGTGTTTTCTAGTGTGTTTCTTTAGTGTGCATTAGTATGCATTTGTAGTTAGGAAATTCGATGGCGTTATAACCCTAATTTGCACCAGACATGATTACTTGTCATTAGGCCATCTCAGGTTCCTTCTTTGCCAAAGCATTGCTGAACAACTCTTCTTAAAAATACTTTTTATAAAGGCCCACGCGCCCTGCTCTATTACTGCACGCGTGTACATGCTCGCTGACCCAAAACAACCCGCGTGTACATTAAAAAGCACGAAAAAAGGACATTTGCCGACGGAACACACAACTTTGGGTGAGTTAACTAAACCTTCTGGCCATGCATGGCTGAGGGTTCATCCAAATACCTAGCTTCTTCTAGCCTATAAAATAAGGGTTAGGGGTCCCATTTGGAAGAGGAGAATTATAGTAAAGAAACTATACCTAATTGTGCATTCCCTTTGTCCCAACCCTTTAGCCTTCCTTATGCAAAGAGAAAGATAGAGAAAAGAAGTTGGAGGACAGTTGAAGAGGAGCCCAGGACCAAGTTCGTGGAGAAGTGACTGAATTCATCATTGTAAGTTGATTTGTTGAAGTTAATAATAAAGAAATACTTTTCCCGTCCCACCATATGAGGTTTTTATGGTTTATTGTATACTTGTTTATTGATTCTCTAACCCATTAATCTATATATCAAATGCATGTGGAGTTTGTTGTTTGTTTTGTGTGAATACAAGTTAGCCTTGGGAGGAGAGATGCAATCAAAAAGCGATCAAGTGTGAGGAAGGATCTACATCAAACACTTGTAATAAGGTATGCTCACTTGTTCTTCTTAACCATGTGTTTGCTTAAGAATAATGGGGATTAGGTCTCAGACGATGGTAGAAAGTAGAAATCTTTAGGTATTTTCTGCATTCATAATTTAACCCTAAGTGCTAGTCCGTAGAGGGATTTACGACTCACAACAGAATTGGCGACCATACTAGGGAGATCTCTAGGGTTCTTGGGGATATTTTTGGTTATTTTTAAGAACTGGTTTCATTTTCGTGTTTTTAAAGTTTCTGCAAAAGTCTGAGCTAACAGAGATTTTGGTCTTCCATACCAGTTATCTCTGTTTCTTTGCTTGACTATAATTTTTTTTCCAAGACCCACAGAGGTACACACGGCCTATATAAGGTCTGTGCGCGTGTACCCGCGCCCTGCATTCTCACAACCCACGTGTACATGCTAGTTGAGGAGGTGATAGTCACGTGTATGATTCCAGAAAATTTCTTTTAAAGAGGCAGTCATCCTCTCCCCTGTCAGAATTAGTCCTTCTCAGGGGTTTTCTGGAAATCTTTCTAGTCTTTGTTGTTTGCAATCTATAGATTAGGTTTCACCTCGGATTGGTTTGTTCTATGAAGTTTTCCTTGAATTATTTTCTTTTTCTGTTTAAAGTAAGTGTCTGAGTCTTCAAGAGATTCTGGTTCTTAGTACCAGTAGTCTCTCCCTAGAATGGCTTGCTTGGATTTTTTTTTTTTTTAGAGTTTTAGATATACATGCAGCCTGTATAAGGCCAGAATGCGTGTACATGCTCTCTAATTTTACACAGCTCACGTGCACACGCTTGTTGTGGAACTGTCAGCAGTGTACCTGTGGAGAGAATTTTTTGTTGGAGGTAAGGAAATCATCCTTTCTTTTGACAAGAATTATACCTCTCAGGTTTGGGTCTCTATCATAGCGGTCAATAACTTAGGTTTGATCACAACAATAGATTTCTTTTTTTCATTTAGAAGTTTTCCTCAAAATGTTTCTGTTATAGGGTTTTTAGACAAGTGTGAGAGTCCAATATTAATTTGCTTGTGTGTGATTTTTTAAAGTGACTCTTTGCGATCTGCGCTTAGGCCAGAAAGTGTTTTTGGTTTTGACTTGTTGATATTTTTCCTTTTTTCTTTGTGAGCATTCAAATAAAAAAAATCTTTTATTTCTTTGTTGGTTAAAAAGTGTTGTTTTGCATTAATAACCAGGGAAAAGTCTTTTCTTTCATAAGTTCTTGACAGTTTACTTAGATCATAAGTAGCTCATAGTCGAGTGAAATCCTTCTTTGAGGTTGTTGTTCAAAGATCTTAGAAAACATTTTAAGGTTGAAAAGTTGTTTAAGAGTTAAGTGAAGTAAAGGTTTGTGTTTCCATCTTTCTGTTTATTTTGCTTTCGTCTTTCAAACATCACTAGTTTCATTTTCATAACCTTTGACTTAAGACAATCCATAAAAATTAACACTAAATCTAAAATTCATTAGACTTTTTATGTTTGTAGGGTCAACCAACTAGTTTAGGGTTAGGGCCTTGAATTATGTTGGAGAGGAAACTCTTCAAGGCCATTAAAATCAAACATTGGAGTCCGAGTTAGGGAGTGTCAAAGTCCAGTATCGTGAAATTTATCTGGGACCCCCCTCTAACACAGGGGATAAACACGAGGTCACGTGCAGGAAGGTAGTGGAGATAACCCCTCCAAAGCTGGACCAATCGTAGTGGAGAACACATATAGAGGGCTTGTCTTGGGATTCCGTCGATTGCATTTTCCACGGAGCTTCGTGGGTCTCAAATCCGTTCGAGGTCCTCAGTTGTCTTCTAGACCACTTTATTTTGATACCCTTGACAGGTTTCTAGCTTGATACCCTGCTCATTGTGGTCTACCCGACTTTCGACTGTACTCTCTTGGTGACTGTTCCCGTGCTGGCAACCTAGTTGCCTATATTTTTAGGGACATACACAGGTGATTATGGGGGTATACCATGGTACCTAGGACATAAATCAGGCCATTATTTGCAGAGTATACCCGGAGGGTGCTTCCTTGTTCAAGTTGCACTTGCAATGGTAAGTTTCTCTAGTGTTGGTTGTTGTAACTGTTCTTCCAATTAGTTTAGTGTTTGCTTGTTTTATCTTGTAGGGACTTTTTAGTGAGTGTTGTTTTTTGAACGAATAGATATCCCTAGAGTGTCTTTGATATTCTCACATAGTGGAGGATCATGAGCTCCACCAGTCACGAAGGCTTCAGGGCCTATCACCGGTTACACTGGATCCACCCCCGCCACCACTAAGGTGAAAGCTAGACCAACAAGGGTCTTTTGAAGCAATTGGGTCACAAGAAATTGTGCTCGACCAACATCTGGAGGAAACGACCATTTTAGACTTTGGAGCAAAAGATCTTGGTCCACCTGAAACTCCAACCACTAATCTTCAGGCACCCAACATCGTACTGATTCACCCTTATGAGTGCCAGACAGTGTCTCACACAACAATGGAAATAAATGTTGTCACTCCCTCTGGGAATTCTTCAAATCCCACTACGGTTGTCACCATAGGAGAGTTTCGACCTCCTAACCCACCGTCACTAGTTTGAGCCACCATGGTCTCAGTTGCCTCTAACTCGCACAGTGGTATGATCCCATCTATGGCGGCGGACATAACCCCTTTCCCACCAAGTGCAATAGGCCCTCCGTTCTCATATGGGATGCCTAGCTCAGGTAAAAGTCCTATACTTTCCTACTCCACTTCACAAACTTTACGTCTGGGGCCAAGGAGCTCTAATACTCCTCTGCAAGGTCACATGGGGGGCACTTCAACTCCTTTTAATGCTTTCCCTTACAGGGGAGGTCATATACCTCCTTCGTCCCATTCCCTCGGTGGCACGCATCAACAACCCACTGGGCCAGCTGCACACCATAGTTTATTTGGAGTAGGGAGTCAAGGACCACCTTCGCATAATATGCTGATAGGTTCAACACTATTTTATTTGTTCGGTGGGTTTGGTAACAACTCCTTCTCGTCAGCTACTTTCTCGACTGGGGGAAACCCTGATTTCTGACAACCTATTCCTATGCAGGGTATTATTCCTACACAAGGGGATAACCCAGGAACTTCTTCCGCATCAGGGCCTTGGAATTATTGGCAGGGATCCATTCCCTTGTGAGGAATTCCGATCTAGGGAAATTCTTTCCACATTCAATGGAACCTCGTAAAAGGTACTATGCCTATCCCCATGGGATCGGCATGGGGCAACCCTTCCTAAAGTCCTCCGAATGTAATGCATGCCCATCCATCTACGTATTATTTTGGGAATTAACTGATGATTTCTCGTCACACGCAGAATCCATACGCTGGTCATGGCCATGGTTTTTACCAGAACCTAAGCCAACAGCCAAAATTTTCCTGGCAACCTGGTGCCAGTCAAACTCCAGGTCCCTTTTTCCTAGGTTATCACCAACAACCCAAACTAGTATTCCTAGAAACCTTTCATTTTCTAGACTTGAAAAGGTTGTTGAATGACCCTATCTGTCATGATTCGCATTGGCCCCCTATGTTGATGAAGTTACCTTCAGACATACCAAAGTTCGAGGCAAATTCGAGCGAAGATCCAGGAAATCATGTGACTACCTTCCACCTTTGGTGCTCATCTAACTCGTTGAAAGATGACTCCATATAGTTGCGATTGTTTCAATGTACTCTCATTGGGAGTGCCATGAAATGGTACATTGAGCTCGATCGCTCAAGATACTCTTCCTTCGGTGAATTGGAAATAGCCTTCCTAAACCATTTCCAATTACCTATGAGATACAATGCTGGCACAAAATTGTTGGCCAATTTCACATAGACAAAAGCAGACCATATCTCTGATCACATCCGAGAATGGAGACAGAGTTTAATTAAGGTACCAATCCCACCAACATTCCTGCTCGAGTGGTTCCTTAAGTCTTTGGTCCCACAGTTATCCAAAGATGTCGTGACTTCAGGAGTGTTTTCAGAAGAAGACGCTATCATGAGAGCTAAACAAATTGATCTCATCTGTTCTCAGTCTTGTTTATTATACGAGATCTTGCCATATGCGCCACGCTCAATACTTGATAAATCCAGATAGAGAGATGGACCACATGCCGATGTTATTGTTGGTTCAGCACAAACAAATCCCACTGAGCACTTGACGAAGCAGTTGTAGCAACTGTCTATACAACCCACAGTAGCCAACCAAACTACTGTTTTGGCTGCTCCCCCTACTAAAACGTCGGATGTACACACAATGCAATCAACAAATCCAAAGGCCACCCAACAGCCTGAAGAAAAAATAAAAATGAAAGAAGGGTAAGGAGGATAAGAAACCCACTGATAATGTTGTTGGGGGAAACACTGAGAAATGAAAGGTAAGGTACCCATGCAACCTGTGCATGGAATACTACCCGACCCACCTATGTCCCCAGCTTGCAGAGGCCTTAAAGTTTGTGACACAACAACAATCTGTTGTGTTAACCAATCCATTTTAGCATGGGAAAAACCTAACCCAAGCCTCTCCAAGCGTGGAAGGGGGGATTCAAGGACCCTCTCCATCCTTGAACAATCCCACATCCACGAATGTATATATGATGAAGGCTGATGCTTTCATATCGACTAGATTGCATGACTACAGTAAACCAAGCACTTTTGAGAACGGAAAAGAAGCCAAACTCCCATCTCTTCCTCTACAGATTGAGAAGACTTTGGGCAAAACAATGACATGCATCCCAAAAGGCGCGTTCAAAAAAGATTCTCACAACCCAAACGCAAGGGCCACCCAGAACTATTCGGTGGTGGAGGATTTGTCTCAAACCCCTTGTGTGATGTCCGCTTTGGAGGTCCTACCCTTCTTAGAGGAAATCTTTGTTAACCTCTTTAGGATCTACCGAGACTTGTAATCCAGGTACCATTATGCTAGATACAATCGACTTAAAACCTTTTCTTCCTTACCATGTAGCGTTTTGGATTGTAGTGGCTCGCCCCACGAAAAAATTTACTCGCAATATTTTTCTCACGATGGTTTATGAGGGCACCTCGACATGCGTTATGTCGTTGGCATGTTGGAAGGCCATTGGCCAACCCGTTTTGTCTCTGTCGCCTACTCTTCTCACTACTTTCGATAGTCGTTCATTTCGACCACATGGTATCATTCCCTCTTTTCCTGTGCAATTGGGAGGGAAGACCATGTGCGTTGAGGTAGAAGTAGTCAACGCGTCCCTTGACTACAATCTTTTGTTAGGAAGGAGTTGGACTTACGCCATGCAAGCAATGGTTTCTATAGTTTTCCGGGTCTTGTTATTTCCACATGAGGACCGAATTGTAACCATTGATCAATTGTCTTTCTCTAGACCTGACCCTTCATTGGGGGTGTCCACGGTCCTGATGATTGATAATCCTCAACCAGGTGTAGTCAATGTAGGGGTTGGTTTGTGCCCATCTTTGATGGGTACCTTCAATTACCCTCCCCCTCAAGACGATGTCAAGTTCATATCCGACCACCATAAGGTTGAGATTTTCCAAGTTTCGTTGTTTCGCATGACTTACTTCACCGATCCGTGGATACTTCCTTCCCCATCGGCCACGATGGAGGGGATAGGGCACTCGGGCATGTCCATGCCCTTGTCCACAAATGAAGTAGCATACTCTTTAGTCCAACAAGATTCAACCAACCCAGATCCAACTCCTGCACAAGAGTTTGATCCACTTCTAGAGCCTATTTGGGCTCAAGGTTCTCTCGCTAACACCGATTCGTTAGACTTAGTCTTGCCCTCTGATGAAGCAGTAATTGAAGCAATGACTAGTCCAGACAAACCCTAGGATGATCTTCATCATAGATCATACTTTCTCCCAGATTTAAGAAGAATCGAGGCTGGAGAATTCACTTTGACTATGACTGGAGATAGGTCTTGTCCTATTAATCCCTTAGCTACACACGAGGTCTATGCTGAGGGTAATATGGAAACCATCACTGAAACCATACCGATCAATATCTCCAGAACCCCTGGCATCATGGAGAATGTTTTCATTGGAGCTGATTGCTCCCCCTGAGAGATTGAAATCTACATAGATCTATTTAAAGAATTTCGTGATGTTTTTTCCTAGTCTTATGAGGAAATTCTAGGCATCGATCCAAAAATAGTCAGACATGAAATGACAACTTATCCAGATGCCAAGCTTGTCCGGTAGAAGCTTCATCCAATTAACCCCAGGAAAGTAGAAGACATTAAGGTTGAAGTTGAGAAACTGCTGAAAGATGGTTTTATCTATCCTATCCATTTAACCCAATGAGTGTCAAACCCCATGCCGGTCAATAAAAAACAAGGCACAATTCATGTATGTACAGACTTCCATGATTTGAACAAGGCCTGTCCCAAAGACAATTTTCCCACACCATTCATCGACTAGATAATTGATGAATGTGTGGGTTGCGATGCCTTCTCTTTCATGGATGGGTTTTCTGGAAATAACCAAATACAAATCAAACTTGAAGACCAGCACAAAATGACATTCATCTGTCCATGGGGTACATTCGCATATCGTAAAATGTCTTTTGGTCTAAAAAATGTTGGAGCGACCTTTCAACGGGCCATGTATTTTGCTTTCCATGACCTCAAGCATATAGTCAAGTCCTATTTAGATGATTTAGCATCTCGATCTCACAAGAGAATGGATCATCCCACACACCTCCGACTCATCTTTGAGCATTGTTGCTACTTCCAGATTCACTTGAATCCAAACAAGTGCAGCTTTTGCGTAACATTAGGATGTTTATTAGGTTTCATAGTATCAAAAATAGGGATTATGGTCGATCCTCTCAAGGTTGAGGGAATAATTCAGTTGCCTCCCCCATGCACAATCCTTCAACTTTAGAGTCTACAGGGAAAGGCAAACTTTTTAAGATGTTTCATCACCAACTATGCCAAGATCACAAAGGGCTTTATGCACTCACTGAAGAAAGACGTTCCTTTTCATTGGGATGATGCTTTCGAATGTTGTTTCGAAGAGTTGAAACATTCCCTCATGACTGCCCCTTTGCTTCGGCCACCTAACTATAACAAAGATTTCTTATTATACCTGGCTGCAATAGAGTCAACCATCGAAATGGTCTTAGTTCAGGAGGATGACCTATTCTCAGAATATGTGATTTATTACCTGAGCCGAGGCCTCGTAGGACTGAAACTCAATTATTCTCATATCGAAAAACTTACGTTGGCAGCAGTTCATGTTGTTCAACGTTTCCATCATTATTTTCTGTTTCGCAAGACCACCGTCATTGCTGTCGTGAATCCATTCCAGTACATGTTGACACGACGGGTAATAGGTGGAAATATCAGTAGATGGATAGTCATCCTCCAGGAGTTTGACTTAGATTTCATTTCTGTGAAATCCAAAAAGTCACTGGTCTTCGTAGAACTTATTTCAGAACTTCCGGTTGAGTCAGGTGATTTTGTGCTCAAAGAGTCGCCTATTAGAGGAGATATGTTTTTGATCACCTCTTCAGATCCCTGGTACGGATATATACTTATCTATCTCTAGGCTTTGAAGTGCCCCACCTCTGCTTCTCGTGATAAGCGTCGACGCATATGCCATTAGGCTAAGAATTATCTCATACTCGATGATACAATGTATCAGAGAGGTGTAGACTGCATCCTGCGCCAATGTCTCACTCACGAGAAAGTAGTTATCATGCTTAATGATTTCCATACCAGAGCCTATGGCGGTCATTTGTCTAGGTTGGCAACAACCCAAAATATTTTACGAGCATGTTACTTCTGGTCGACACTAATCAAAGATTGTATCGAATCGGTCAAGAAGTGCCACCTGTGCCAGATATTCTCTTGGAAATTGAGGGCGCATCCCACTCCTATGTTTCCTGTCATCACAGTTGGTCCCTTCACCAAGTGGGGGATTGATTACACTACATGCAACCCTCCTTCAGTAGGGGGGCACTATTACATCATCATAGCCATAGACTACTTCACGAAGTGGGTCGAATCTATGCCAATGTTTAAATATGATGGAGAGACTGCATCTCTCTTTTTAGTCAACTAGATAATAGCAAGGTTCGGCATCCTGAGGGATATTTTCACTGACCATGGAAGTCACTTTCCGAACCAAATGACAATCGAGTTAACATCAAATCTTGGGTTATAGAAAGAACATTCATCACCCTACTACCTCCAAAAAAATGGTCAGGTGGAAGATGTGAATAAATCTCTTAAGACCATCCTACAGTGAACGATCAACTCAGCCAAGTCAATTTGGCATTTGATGTTATACTCGGCATTATGGGCTTACCAAACATCTGTTAAGACTGCAACCAGTTTCTCACCTTTTCAACTCATTTACGAGTTGGAAGCAGTCTTGCCTATCGAATATTAGATCCCGTCCCTAAAGTTGGCAATACAATTATTGCCAGACACTTCTCCACTTGAAGAGAGGTTATTATACCTTGAGAAATGTTGTGATGCAGCCCTGGACAACGAGGCTCACAAACATAAGGTCAAGTGTCAGTATGATAGGTCCGTTCTTCCTTGGATTTTCACTGAAGGCAACTTTGTCCTGGTCTATGACCAATATAAGGACTCCCTGGGGGCAGAAAAATTCAAACCCATGTGGTTCGGACCTTTCATCATAAAAGAGGTTCTAAAAAAGAGCACTTATTGTCTGGTTGACTTTGAAGGGAATGCTTTG
>SNQJ01S0149162.1:5558-23435 GCA_010110895.2 Picea sitchensis
TCTCAAAATTCTGCAACTTTTGAGTATAAAGTCGACCTATTTCTAAGAAGGTCGCCTGGAACACCTCCTAGAACGAATTCCAATGCAGCCTCTGCCTATCAGATCCGTACAGTTTCGAAAAGCGTGCCACTCCTCTTTTGGAGGCACTTTTATTTTTGGTTACTCTAATGAAGAAACGGAGAGCATATTCGGAATCCCCTCGAAATTCTACAACTTTTGAGTATAAAGTCGATCTATTTCTGAGCAGGTCACCTAGAACAATTCCGGGCATGAATTCCAATGCAGCCTTTGTCTGTCAGATCTGTACAGTGTTGAAAAGCGTGCCACTCATCTTTGGTAGGCACTTTTTTGTTCGGCTACTTTGATGAAGAAACAAAGAGCATATTCGGAATCCCCTCGAAATTCTGCAACTTTTGAGTATGAAGTCGACCTATTTCTGAGCAAGTCGCCTAGGACACCTCCTGGCATGGATTCCAATGCAGCCTCTGCCAACTCCCCCCTCTGCCTCATTTTGTGTGCCCAATTAAATAAGCAGAACCGCTAACCAGTTCGCCAAACTTAGCGAACCTCCTACAGATTTGGCGGTAACCGCCAGATTTGATGGAATTTCACTAGATTTGGCTAAATCTGCCAAACTGTTGGGCTTATAGAAGGTGACACGTGTCATGCTGACATCAACATCCGTACTGCTGACGTCATCAGTACGGCCTGTTCATTGTTTGACTTTTTATTGTCATTTTCGAAAAACTTCAGAGTGTTATAACTTCTTCATACGAGCTCCGTTTGAGAAAGTAAATATATGGCCGAAATCAGGAGAATGAGCCGGATGCAATGTCATTGGTTTCATCCAATTCTGAGAACTTTTAGTTTTGAGCATTTTCTGAGCCCAGGGACGCTTCTAACACTTCTGGGTCATTCCTAGATCCTCCTTTTTTGCATTTGAGTATTTTTGAGCGGTTTCGGATCCACCTGGATCATCAACCTCGTATAAGGATTGATTTTAGATTTTAAGGAAGTATTATTTATGTTTGATAGATAAGATTGAATTTGGATTTTAAGGAAGTATTATCAAGAGTTTCCTTTTGAGGAGCAATTCATTCAGTGGAAATCACCAACATAAACAAGTATAGGTCTATTTTGGGACCTTGATTGGGTGATGCTCCCTTGTTGCAAGAGGAATTTTTACACCTTCCAACAATTGGCACTAGAAGGAGGGAAAGACTGACAAGCTCGCCCTATGGAGATATTCACTTTATTTTTTTTTATTTTTAATGGCTCTTTCCCAAAATCCTGTTTGGAGATGTGTTTCTGGATGAGTTTCTATTCATACATTGGAACAATTTATAGATGATTTTCTATTTGCTTTTAAAAATTTTACGATAAATTATGCAAGGAGTTGAACGATCTTAGGATGAAACCAGATGAATATTTAGAATGTTTTTCTACAAGGTTTATAAATATTTTCTATAGATTTCATTTAAATGATATAACTTCTATTAATTAATGGTTTCAACATCTTATTTTTCTTTCTGATGAACAAGATCAAATAATCATTAATAAATCCGAATCATGCATTGATACTTATTTACAGGTTGATTTAGATTTACATGAAAATCCCGAGGATTTGGAAGTTGCAAGTGAAAATAGTTGTTTGGAAAATTTATTCACTCTGATAGATGTGGATAAGGAGGAACATGATATTTCAGAAGATGTACGCATGAACTATGATAGTTCTTATATGTCAACATCTTCTTTAAATGAGGAAGAAAGTTTTTGTAGAGATGAAGAAAATCGTCACATTCTAGAAAATACTACAACTAACTTAGGAATGAAAGATATTGAATCTAAAACTTGTATGGAGCAATATTCTCATAGTTTGATTGGAGAGATTCAAGACCAACTTCTTGGAGACTCCATCATTGATTATTCTACTAATTCTACATCAAAAATAATTCTTGAATCTTCTCATTTTGAAAAGTCTTGTGGTTTTTTCTCACCTTTATCTCTTTACAATGAACATAATTATGTTTTGGATAGAATTTTGTGTTTAAGTTTTTCAGTAGAGAATACCATGGATATTGATCAATTAATTCTAAGAGAAGAAGAAAAAACACAATGTTCAAAATTGAAATCATACATGGATATTCTAATAGAAGAAAAGTTGTCTTTCAAGAAGGTTGTTTTTTCAAGATATGTTTTTCATTTTCCTTCATATTCCACTTATTATTATTTGTACCCTGATATGCTCAATGGTTGTGTTACTTAGGTAATCATTTCAGATTTTTTGGAATTTCATTCTGCATGGACAAAATCCAATAAGGTGTGAGATGGTAATAACTTATATTTAGGAGATGAAAAGAATGAAACCTCTTTCCATGAATCTTTTGGTTTTATGCCTTATCAATGTTCTACATGGGAATACAAAATTTCTATAGTAAGCATATTTCAAAAAGTGTATTCTATCGATTCAACTACATATATAATTAGTGGAGAGTTTTTTTTTTTAAGTAACCAACTAGTTAAGATTGAAAGCTTTAATGAAACAAATGATGTTAATGGTTGCTACCCTATTAATAATATTTTTTCTTATACAACGAGGGATGATATCTCAAACACATTATTTGATCCTATTAACTCATTACAAGTTGGTTATTTGAATATGAGTCTAGGGAGACTTGTCAAAAAAATGAGGCACTTTGGTTTCAATCGATGGTTATGACAAGTTCTCATTGTCTTGCTACAATCTCTGAAATAAATCATGCCAACAATATCAAGATTCTTCCACAAGGTATTCTTCATAGCATTTTTTCACATGATCCTCACTCATATATAGATTCCTTCCAATATTTCTACATTAGTCATCGTATATATCATGATAAAATAGAAGCTTGATTAGAGGAATCTTTTCATGTAAGATTCCCTGTAAATAATAATGTTGTTATCTTGCAAATGATAGATATAGGTTTTAATATTTTAAATTTTTCTTCATTTATTTTATTATTAGTCCAATTTCTAGTACTGATTTGTGATGTCCATATGATTGCAAGTTTGAAGCTACATGAATGGATACATTGGCAGTTTGATTTCACGTAGTTTTTAATAATCAATGCAGTTTAGAATAGGTTTAGAAGTACATTAATTTGTTTAGTTTTGGTTTGATTCTTTCAAAAGTAGATTACCTCTCTTTTGTTCACTCAAATAATGCATTTATGAAGTGATATGTCAATGTCAAGATGAAGACAAGCCATCATCAGGATGCATTCAAGGAAATTTACTTTACCTTTCTTCTATCTTCGTTATTTATCATCTTGCTCATGATTACATTCATTAAACATTTCTTTTCAAGTCCTATATTTAACTTCTCATTATCAATTAATAATTGTAAGGACTTAGTTGTGAAATTTTTAGTGTGATCAGTTTTCTAAGATTGTGAAGGAAGAATATTTTAAGAGAGAAAAATGAGAAATAATTTCATCTTTGGTTACACATCGCTTTTTATTCTTTTAATTTCTTTTGATGTGTAACTTCATTAATGAGGCTCTCATAATTTAAAATTGATGTCATAATTGAGGAAGTGATTTTACTAAAGCCCCTTAGGGTTTAGTGCCTTTCCTCCTGGTTCACTCGGTCGCCCCTCATCCTGGTTTCACCATGGATGCTACATAAGGGGGGAAGCACACCCCCTCCTACAGTCATGATGTTTCACAAGATTTGGGCAGTGGAAACAATAAGAGGCCACTTTTTGAATTTCCCCAACACTTACGTGATGTAATATTCACTGATGGATCGACTAAGGAGAGATCCATGGAGATCGATCTGGGACCATCTCATGCAAAATCATCTCACATATGGGATCTTAGTAAATGTCTTCCCCAAGCTCCATTGGCACCGAATTATGTGATAAACACTCCTAGAATTGAATATCAGAAACAATACATGAGGGACTATGCATTGGTATGAAAATTTTTAGGCCTCTAGCCTTCCGAGCGAGATTTGCTGAAATGGATACATCATTGTTGGAGACCCAAAAAGGACACTATGATATGCAACTTGGTTCCAAAAGATTTTTCACTATCATATTTCATAACATAGAATATAGGAATTATATCTTTGATGGAGGGCCCTATTTATTCAACTCATCCATCCTCTTTCTACGTTTTTGGACAGGAAAATTCAACCTAGAAAAAGAGGACTTCTTGCATATGCCGGTATGGATTCACCTTTATCCATTACTTCAGGAGTTATGGTTAGAAGATATTTTAGAAGGTATTGGTAATACCGTTGGGGTTTATGTTAAGGCATCAGAGACAACTCAACAAAGATGATACACCTCCTACGCATGCATATGTGTTTATCTCAATATATCACAACCCCTTCTACGATCCATTTCTCTAGAGTATCAATATGAGGAATGGTCTCAGATCATAGATTGCGAGAATATACCCTTCCGATGTCAGAAGTTCCATGAACATGGACATATTTTTAGGGAATCTCCTCTCAACAATTCAAGCAAGGCTAAATCCCCTGAAGCAGAGAAACCTAAAGACGACTTTGCTCAAGTCACATGAAAGTTCCATTAATAAACTAAGAATATGGTATCATCATCAACAAAGGGAACTTCAACCAAAATCTCTTATGATTCCCTCCATCAGGTTCCAAAGGAAATAGATGAGCTAAAATATCCTTCCCGCGAAGGGCCACCCCAGGGGGATACCAAGGGAAAATCCATGAAGACTCTAGTTCTTGAACAGGTTCTTCCAAACCATCCCTCCAGGCCTACAAAGGGTGAACATATGGATGTAGAGGATGGGGACATTGAAATGGATCTATATGAACAAGAACTTGCAGGAGTGGATCTGGTTCATCTAGAGTAGGTGTACTATAAAAAAGAACTTTACACCATCCCTCAAGATCAATTGTGCAAGGTGAAAAAGGTATTCCCCAATTCTTTTGTTGGAATCTCGGCAAGATCCAGTTCTAGACTGGGCATTCTCTGTGGTAATTTAAAATATCAGCACAAACACTTGAAGAATAAAAATAAAAGAGGATGAAATCCTACCGAATAACTAATACAAGATATTGGCCACTTTATGGTTCACTTGGGTCAAATTCAATTGATCTTAGACAACTTTCTACCTCTTGCACGCCCTTCCTCATCATGAATCTCATCTCATGGAACATCCAAGGACTCAAGGGTTGCAGTAACAAGTTCCTTCTATGACATCGAATAATGGAGGAACAATGTGACATCCTTTTTCTTCAAGAGATGAAATGTGTCAGTGAGGAGGCTAATCAAATCCTCACACGTTGCTGGAAGAAAGCTCAGTTCATGGGAATAGATGAAACAAGCTCGACAGGAGGTTTAGCCATTCTATGGAATCCAAATTATGTCCTCCTGGAACATTTTTTCACTTCCAAGTGGCCATATCAAAGGAATTTTGGGTCATTGGATCTAACAGAACAAGATTTTTGATGAATATTTATGGCCCTTCCACTCAGAGGAAGAAGTTACCCTTTATGCACAAAGTATAGTGGATAGGGAACCTCATTGGGAATCAATGGTGGATACTTAGGGGAGACTTCAACATGGTTTTCAAAATGGAAGAGAAAAGAGGAGGGACACAAAGACTAGATAGTGACGACAATCACTTCCAAACCCTGATTGACAAGCTAGGTCTTATTGATATAGAAACCTCCAATGATATTTTCACTTGGATGAACTGTATATTAGGTTCCCAGTAGGCATCATGTCACCTAAACCATTTTCTCATCTTAGAACCGCTAATGCTGGATGGGATTTCCTTGGCCGCCAACATCCTTGATGCCTTCGACTCATACCATTGGCCCATTCAATTATGGTTGGACATTAATGGATCTCTAGGGTGAAAACCCTTTAGATTCAAAAAGTTTTGGCTTTCACACCCATAATTCCAATCGATTTCCTAGTCTTGGTGGGAAGAGGCCTACATCCACCATGGCTCTCTTATGTTTAGATTTCAAGAGAAATTAAAGAACTTCAAGCAACACCTTAATCTTTGGAAAATAACTACCGTTGGAAAAAATTTCAAGGCCCAAAGGATTTTAGAACAACAAATGAAGCTTCTCCAAGAACAAATCAGGGAACATGGTTTTAGTAAGAAGCTTAAGGATCGGGAGGAATAGATCAAGAAACAAATGGATGAAAGACATACTCAGGAAGAATATTATGGAGGAAACAATCCAGGATCCAATGGATCAAGGAGGGAGAAAGAACACTAAATTAATACATCGTTCGATGCTTCAACACATACACATTAATCACATTTCCCAATTAGTATTAGACCAAGGTCAAGTTCTCTAAACCCATGAGGAATTAGAACACGAACTTGTCACTTATTATCATGATCTCCTATCAAAAACTATAGGGGATAGAACAAATGTTATTTAAATAATTACTTAGCACATCCCAACAAGTATAACAATGGAATAGAATGAGGCCCTTATGAGGCTAATCATTCTTGAATAAGTGGACCAAGCACTCCATAAAACTCTTGATGGAAAATCTCTGAGCCCCGATGGATTCACAATAGACTTATTTATCATTGATGGCCTATGATAAGGGAAGAGGTCTGGGAAATCATTGAGGACTCCAGACAATCTAGTCAAGTGCTCCCAACCCTCAACGTAACATTTTTAACTCTCATCCCTAAGGAGGAAAAGGTTTCTCACCCGAAGCAGTTCAGGCCTATTGCTTTATGCAACGTTATCTACAAACTACTCACAAAGGTAATAGCCCGCAAACTCAAGCCCCTCCTTCCTTTCATCATCTCTCATGAAAAATCAGGGTATGTTGAGGGCCGACAAATTCTAGATAGTGTCATTATAGCACATGAATTCATTGATTCATTACAAACCACTGGCACTGTAGGTGTGATTCTAAATCTATATCTTTCAAAATATTTTGATAATTTAAGTTGGAATTATATGAGGTCCACCCTAATTTGTTTTGGTTTTTCCTCTACCTGGGTCGATTGGATTCTTAATCTTACTTTATTTTCCTTTTTTTCATCTTGATCAATGGGGTTCCTTCTCACCCCTTCTCACCCTCAAGGGGCATCCACCAAGGGGATCATATTTCTCCCTTTCTTTTCATCATTATGACAAAAGGCCTAATTCGTTCCATCAAGGCATAAATTGTCGACATATACTTATCATGGCTTTCCATTCATGGAATAAACCCACCAGTTTCCCACAACCAGTTTGTAGATGACACCTTGATGATGGGATCCCCCATTATTCATGAATCCCACCAGATCCTTGATATTCTCCAGGATTTTTGTGATGTCTCTAGTATGGACATAAACAAGGATAAATATCAAGTTTTCTTCTTTAATACCCCTCAACCAGTTCAACTTCACATCACCCATCTCCTTGGTTTCAACCGAAGCTCCCTTCCATCCAAATACCTTGGCATTCTTCTTAATGACAAAGCTCTATGGAACATCTCTTGGGAATATCTCTTATCCTCCTTGGAAAAAAGAATCTCCTCCTAGACTTTCCATTCTATGAATCTTCTAGTCTACCTTATCATCCTTAAATCCACGCTTCAAGCTCTTCCCACCTACTCCTCTGCTATGGAAGCTTCGGGTTTTTTCCTCACTTTCATAAAAAAAATTGCAAAGAAAATTTCTCTAGAAGCGCACCAAATATGGCCTCAAATGGGCCTTGGTTAGCTGGGAAAAGATATGTGGACCTAAAATTGTTGGATGCCTAGGTCTCTGGGACCCTGCAATGCTTAACAAGGTCTTGAGTGTCAAGATTTGGTGGATATGGCTCAAGTGTCCTACAGATATTTGGGAAAAACTTTTGCGATAGAATTATAGCCCCCACACTACAGAGAAGAATTTAATTAAATGGAATGAACAATGATCATGATCTTTAATATGGAATTCCAAAAAGAAAAACAACTCTTTGATTGCAGAGCATGCATTCTTGGAAGTGAGGGATGGTAGAAGTGCCTCCTTCTGGAATTAATCTCAGAAACATATGCCCATCCTTGTGCAACGATCTCTTGAAGTCCGACTCCAAGCTCCAATGGTCAATGCAGGACTCACATCGGTGGCAGATTATTGGTATGAAATAGCCCCACACTCCACTTGGAACCTTTGGAAATCCTCATGGGAAGACCTCAAAGTTTTGCCACATGTGGATCTTCAACCTTGGCTTGAGGATGTTAAGACTAGAAAATTTTGAATTAGGCCTAGAGATGACATCCTCCACTAGGGGAATTTGCCGAGTGGTGTTTTCACAGGAAAATAGGCTTACAGTCTTAAATCATCCTTCAACTTACTCTCCAAGGAACCAATATGGCACAAAATCTGGTTGGCTAAGCTTTGGCCCAATTTTAACACCTTTCTCTAGATTGTTTCTCATACGAGCATCCTCACCTACAATAATTTAATGAAACGTGGATTCGTCAGATCATCAATTTTCCCCCTTTTCTTCCAAGCAAAGGAGACCCAAAATCACCTTCTCAATCTTTTTTCCTACAACTCTCATATTTGGGATGATTGTGCACTGATGTGGGCACCTTAGATCATAATCGCGACAATCTCATTGATACTATAGACGGATGGCGAGACACATATTGTATATCTCTCGTCCTAAATTGTATCTGGCAACTCATACCATGATTCATCTTATGGAATCTTTGGAAAGAAAGGAACTGTCGTATTTTCCAGTCCTCTCACCTTGAGTGGCACACAATATGGAACAAAATACATGAAAATGTCAAAGAAATCATCAGTATGAAGTCTTGGACAGAGGAAGATATGAATTGTCCTCTCCATGAAAAATAAATCCTTATCAACTAGAATCTCAACATCACCTCCCTTTCTTCCTTGGCCCCTCTGCACTCATCTTTCCCTTGCAGCCACTCCTATTGGTCACCTCCACCTCCTAGATTCATTAAGTTAAATTTTGATGGGGCATCCAAGGGAAATCCTGGACCTGAAGGCTATGGAGTTTTCTTCAAAGACTATCAAGGCTCCATTCTTCACATAATTGTAGGTACTATTGGGCACAATACCAACAACTCCACTGAGCTCTAGGGCCTTCTTATAAGGCTTCAATATTCCCAGGTGAAGGGGTTCTCAAATTTGATTGTAGAAGGTGACTCTCAGATTATCATCCACCTGTTCTCTCAAATTCTAAATGGTATGGATCCAAACAAGATTCCCCCTGCTGGCACCTCTCAAGAGGATTGAACGATATTAAAACTTTAATATAACCTCACCTAACATTCATCCCTTCACATGTTAGAATGCAGGCGAACCAAATTGCTAACAAGCATGTGAATGTAGGTGTTTCTCAAGATGGGAACAATATCATATGTGACCCTTCTAGTCAAACTGATCATCCAATCCCGAGAGAATGTGTTTCTTAGGTGATCAACTCATATACTCCCCTAGATGGGGTGTTAAGTGTCTAAGTGATTTAATGAGGGTGGTTGGGAGGATTGAGGCCTTTGGTCACCACATTCAATGCACCATGACCATCACCTTTTTCTTCTTAATGCGCATCCCTCGACATTCCTCACGCATTCAATCTAATGTATACTTCCTCTCGTTGGTTTTGCATGTTAATCCTATTGCGAACTTAATGGAGTTGGTCGGTATGCCTTGTTTTTCAAGTCACAACATGTGTGATTTTGGCCTCTAGTTTATGTGTTGGGAACTTTATCGTATGGATCTCCACAGTTAAGACATATTCATTACCTCCTCTCTTAATAATGGTAGCCACAACCTCCAGATTGGCACTCTCATTTGGATTTTTGTACATTTTTATCAGCATCACTTCTTGTCTCGACCCCTCCTGGTTATGATGTGTCTACATGGGATTTCAATGTGTGGGCCATCCTAGTATCTCACTCATGGTAGAATGGAACATAGGAACAATGTCAGGAGCCCAAATTTTCCTAGTCCTTGAGCTTCCTCCTCTTCCCTTTTTTTCTTTGGTTTGTGCAGTCCAGGCCCTTTGTCTTCCACCTAGTCTTTCCCTATGGATTGGTTTGATAGTCAAGGCATCTCATTAGGTTTTTCTATGGGTTCAGTTTCAAATTATCCATCCTCTTCCAGACCCTCTAGCTTCCCCTCTGCTCCTAATTTTGATGGGATATTTCCCCCATGACTTTGGGTCAAGTCACAACAGATCGAGACCAGATTGAGAAGACTGAAATATTCCCTCACAAACAAATGTGCAAACTGAAAAATAACCACTTTTTGATAGAAGAGAGTAGGTAAAGAAAGAAGGATAAATTTTTCACCTTAAACCCTTCGTTCTATGTCGATCCTCTCTCCTGATTTTCAAAGTGCTCTTAACCTTTACCGAAACAAGCCTACAAAATGAAATCAAGACAAATGTTGCAATGAGGTAGTTACATAATCAAGTAGAATATATATCATGTGCTATATCCAAAGAAAGTATTAAAAGTGATAACATACAATATTGCAATGAACAAAATTGGAGGGAAAGATAACTCTTCTATTAACACCAAATATCAAAGTTAGTTACAACCTAACTCACTTTTGGCACTGCTTCAGAGCCAACTGCCCAAGTTCCTCCACAGATCCTTCAAGAATATACTCATTGATTAAGCTCTTCTTTGGATAGCCCAATAAGGATAAGGAAACACCTTGTGACTATATAAGAAGGAAGAAACAATGGAAAAGGAGTTTCTAGTTATGGGGATGCTACTCAAAGGATAAAAAGGAATAGGGAAGCTTGTTATATTTCAACAACATAACCTTGCACTACTAAAAGGCTTCACCATCATATCCCTTAATGGTGCTTTTATTATTCCCAAAATGGGTTAGGGAAGTTGGATTCCATTTTGTATGGGCATGGGGACATTGGGAAATGAGTCCAACCGAAAACCTGCTCGAAAAATCAGAATTATTTTATTTTTTATTATTTTTTAGGGAATCCACGGGTTTCACACTAACAAGTCACAAATGTTTGTGTGTTTCATAAAACGATATCGTGGATATGTGTAAAAGGCATGTTTTTTAGATAATTTGGATGAGGCAAGTTGATCATTTGTATAGCAATCCAAGGGAAAGGGTTGGGCCATGGCACAAATGCATAGGTGTGGCATTTTGTGCTATAAAATATGCCCCCTAATGTGTGAGGTCAGAAGGGAAAAATGATGGATGAAATACATTATAAACTCTGAGAGTAAAGGATGAATTTACGTAAACCCATGAAGGTTTCTGAAAAACTAATCCAAGAACAACAACCATCAACAGAGATCAAGAGTATTCTCTTCCCAAGGCGGACATACCCATGCTAAGGAGTGACATAAGCATGGACGCCAAATCAAGTACATTGTGAATCCATGGAATATGTGAAATATAACTATAGTCCATGGTCACGAACAATACATAGTGGATCCATGTGATACAAATGAAGTAGAAAGCATGACCACGAAAAATACACAGTGGATCCATGTCAAAGTAGATCATAGACACGAATAGACACACAGTGGAGCCATGTCTCAAGATCAAGAACATAGGATATCTAGAACCAAGGGAAATACCAAGTTGATCCTTTGCAAGTACCAATTTATGTTAGGTGGAACCATATGGTTAGGGAAGGAGCAAAAAATATGTGGTACTCATACTTCACTTGAGGTCTTCACAATTATCTATCATGGTACATGTCTACACTATGTGAATAGATGAGTTGAATTTGAACATAATGAGACATCATTTGATTACCAGTCATTGATGTGTATTGTTAACAAATGTGAGACAACCCACCGATGATGATAATGGGCCTCAAGGTGAATAAATGAGCTGATGGTGAACACCCGGTAGAATCTATCGATCATGGGACATTGGTGTATTCTAACTGTCAATAGTGAGGGAGTCTTCCACTGATGACTGCAAGCCCCAAGTTACTGAATATGAATCTAGATCCCTATCCTAGAGAAATATGTTTCGAATTCGATGGGAAGAGATCCGTTGGAAGGAAGGAATTAAGGCATCCTTCATCATCCAACACAAGGGGTGGAAAAAGGCCAAAACATTGGAAGAAATTGAACAAAGAGACAAATACTTGTGATGATAAGATTGACTTGACTAACTTAGGAAGGATGACTTGCAAGGTCATAAACTAACTATAGAATGACTGACTCAAGTTGAAACATTTCCTTGAATAGAAGCACGACACATTATGTGACTTAGGAAGCATGGACTATAAATTGGGATACATTTTTAATATAGGAGGCATCAACAAACGCTCCATATGGTTGGAAGAATAACTAACCAGGGGAGATAAAACCCAAAAATGAGAAAAAGTATCTTAAATCCATACTAGACCCAAAATGATGAGATACTGACTCAATATTGTGCTTTGTTCAAGGGTGACAAGACTGCTGCCAACATAAGAGATAAACGCTTTCCCTCCTTCTTCTTTTTTTTAATCTTTTTCATATTATTAAAGCCTGAAAAAGAATAAAAGAATGTTATAGTATAGTGGAGGAAACAAGTGTTGTGGGAAAGAAAACACATCCCGGAGCACAAGGAACATACCTATACTCAATGCAAGGAAATCATGTGCAGGATAAGGACACTTAGGGATTTTTTCCTCTAGGGATAAGGTGTCGAGTTGAAAAGGCATAAATTTCAAGGCTGAGAACTTATAGGAATGCATAGGCAATTGGTTCAACAACAACATGTTTAAGCCTCCATTATGCCTAAAAGCGTGAGTGGTCAATATGAAATGGAGTTACAACTCAACTTTAGGAATTAAACCTCCCATGGTGGTCTTTTTCATAAGTTTAGTCTCCCGGGCCCAAAAAAGAGTACATTAATACCAAGGAGAACTCTCCTAGTCAATGTTTGACTAGAGAATTCCTTTTTTGTAAATAGTATGTTCAGTCCGGAAAAGGGTTAAACTTATACTGAAAAGATGCCCTTTCAAATCTTTTTTATGAGTGTGAAAGAAAGAAGGTCATTTGGCCATGTTTTCATGTTTAAGGAGTCTGAAAATATCTTAACTGAAGCTCAAGTGTCATTTTTCGTAAGTTTAGTCTCTTGAGCCCAAAAAAGTATACCTTTTTCTTAATTACTCTATTCGGTCTAGAAAAGGGGGAAAAATTGTGCCAAACATATATTCTTTCATATCCATTTAACGAGTGTGAAAGAAACAAGGTCATTCGACAATATTTTCAATTTTAAATAGTCTGAAAAGAGCTTAACTGAAACTCCATAATGATTTTTTGAGCAACATATAAGGGAGAGAGTCCTGTTTGTAATGGCCAGAACAAAACTGAGTAATAAGCATGAAGTTTGAATGCAAACTCATGGTGGGGATAACTAAGACTCCAAAGTGTTGAGTTGAGAAAAATGAATGGACGATTGTCATTAACTCAAGATAGTTAAGAAGATCATGAAGATGCACATGCTAGTGAGATTGAACAAATCAGGCACAAAATGGTTCAAAGGAAGATTGACTCTTTATCTTGCAATCTTCATAAATAGTAAAAGAAATCCTAAGGATCTTCGATCCTCAGGATAGCTTAATTTACTTATTTGATTTTAATATATAAAATATAGTGAACAATAGAGACATAACCAAGGAATTTAACCAAGCATTCAAATCTCTTAATTGTTGACATTTTGTACAAGCAATCCCATTGTAAATGATTTACCAGTTATGGAATTAATGAAAGCTTCAAGGGTTTTGATCATCTCTACGTAATTATTTTTTCGTAGCAGTACCTTCTGAAGACTATGGGCCCAATCAGAAGGAGTTATTATCTCATCTGTAATCGTATCAATTCTGTTATAATTATGTGATTTGAATGTCCTTTCAAACAATTATATAGATTTGATAATGTGTTGATTCTTTTATGAATTGGTTATGTTGTTCATTTTCAAAGAAAAGATGTTCCATTTAAATATTATTCCTTGTTGTTCCATTTCCATTTGTTGTTAGTTTATCATTTGTGAATTCCTTTCATTTTTGCATATGTTGTTCCTTTTATCAAATTTTCATTTGTTGTTCCTTTTGCTTAATTCGCATTTGTTGTTCCTTCTCCAATATTCAGTAATTCGATGTTCCTTTCCAATAGATTAATTAATCATTGAGAGATTGATTCATTAAGTGTTTTCACAGAGTAAGTTACTACTTCTTAGATAAGTGAATTAAGTAAATTAATTGATTATTTGATTCATCATGTGTTATTGTTCAGATTACAATTCTATTGAGTGAGTTATTTGTTTAAGAGTTTTTAATGAATGTGTGAAGAACTTGATTATTGAAGTAATTTAGATAGACTCGTATTTTCTTTAATTGAATTATCTACACGATTTAAGCCTCTACGATTATCTGCATAGACTTTGTTGAAATTATTGAAAGAGAAGACGAATCCTTGGTTGATAAATTAATGTCAGACTAAGGTTGTTTTTAGGACATATTTAGATCCCAACATTTTGGCGTTGTTGCCGGGGAGAATGTCAAAGATAGCAAAGGTTGCGTCTCTGGAGGATGAGGTATTGAAAATGGAAGGTATGAACCTATGTAGGCAACAAGTAAAATACTTGTGCCAAAACCTATCTTCAGCTGATGCATAGAGGTTATATAGGTGCATAGAATTTGTGTCAGTGTGTATGACTAAGAAGAAAGAACTTGAAAAGAAAAAACCCTTACCAAAAACTACAAAATCCCAGGGCCCAGTGCCCCCTAGAAGGAGCACTTTCATAGACGAAATTATCTGATAAGTTGAATCTCATGCCTCGGTTGGACCTCGAAAAGGTTCTACCCAAATCCCTCAAGCAACAAATTTACCAACTGCAGCTCATGATGAGGTTCATAGCGGAACTGAAGGGATTGAACAAAGTTTCCAAAATACACATACTCCACTTTTCATTCCTTTAGATGAGGGAAATTCTTGTAATTTGAAAGAAGGAGAAGGGGAGACCAGTGAAATTGTTGAGGTAAACCCACCACCACCTGAAACTAGATCTCCTGTGATCCTGATAGCAGAAGGAATACCTGAAATACCAGACATAGGTAGCATGATTAAATCTCCTAAGGGACCAAGTAATCAACCACCCCAAATAGAACACCCAAACCAAGAAATCCTTGAAGGCTATTGGCAAATATTCAACCAAATGGCATAGTAAAATCAACCGCGAATCTAGACTTCCACTTTAAAATATCCTATAGTTGATCTAGTTTCTAATGCCCCAATGAAAGCCATTCCACTAAAAAATCTTCCAACCTTCAATAGATTGATCTCAGAGGACCTTGACGCATTCTTATTTGAGTTTGATGTCCTATGTAGAGGCTATGACTACACCTCTGAACCCCATAAACTAAAGCTATTTCCTTCCAATTTGAAAGGAGAAGCTTTACGATGGTTTATGGGACTAGGAGGAGGAACTATAAATTCATGGGATGAAATGAAACAAGCCTTCCTTACAAAATATCAAGACTACTATAGAACCAGGGATTTAAAGGGTGAAAATTTTAAAATAATTGTAAGAGAAAATGAAACACTAGAATAATATGTTGAAAGATTTCAATATAACCTGTAGAGATCACCTTACGGTACACTACCAAGTGAGGTACTTAAATACACTCTAATAAAAGGTATGAAGGATGAATGGGTAGAAACATTGAACTTAATGGGAAAAGGTGATATTTACCAAGAAACATATGATGACATTGTCCAATTGTGCATCATGTGTTCATGCGGAAGTAAACGAACCAAATCAAGAATATGGGCTCCCGTCACAAGAAGTAGTAACATTACTAGCGGGAGTGTCACCCGAGCAGAAATTGATAATCTTTTGGAAAATTTTAAAACAAACATTTTAGGTACTATGACTACACAATTGTATGTTCTACAGGTTAAAAAGAAATAAGAAGAATCAGAACAGTGGTTAGCCATATTTTTTTCATGATGCAGAAGGAAACATGGTTCGAGAGAGTGTCCCTTGGACGTGGTTCATACCTGTGCCATCTGTGCCAAAAACCATGTGACAGAGAAATTCCCATCACTCCCAGGACTAAAATTTGTCTTTAAAGAAGCATAAGAGGAAAAAAAACTAGTATATCTGATGGCTCAGCATCGCCAGTGGCAAGCTCAAACCTCAGGTAAGCTACAAGATCCTTATTCTTTCTTTAATGGGCAGTATAATCAACAACATAATTCTGGAAACGCATGGCATGGCCAACCATTTGATAACCCCACCTGTTAGTCCCAACAATATCCTACTGCACCCTGGCCAAATCAACCAGTTGCTAATCCTACTTGGCCTAACTTTCAATACCCTACCCCATTTTGGAATAATTCAAATAATAACTCCTATCCTTCAGAGTGGACTAGCACAACTGCCCAAGCCCCCGATTGGACTCAAAACTACCAGCGCCCCATGGGAATAACCAATCAACCCATGGGAATGGCTCATGAAGATCCACTCACTTTACAAGATCCACTTCAATTACCCTATAATCCTCAACCTCAAATATGCCCTCAATTACCATCTCAACCCAACTCGAATCCTAATACCAGAACAGTCCATCTCGTGCATTTTTTTGAGAATTTGGAGGGTGAAACCAACTCTATAGGGTGCAATGAACTTCGTTTGATATCAGGGCATGTAATTTATCCTGAGGAAATCAATGTTTATCAATAACAAGAGAATGAGAATGATATACAACCATGAATAAAACCATCGACTGTGGTCATAACAAAAGAAGAAGAACAGGGGGAAAACACAGTCAAGCAATGAAATTCTGATAAAGACGTAATTCCTCCCCCCTCATTTCCCGAGAGGCTAATGATAGAAAAACTAGTTGTATATCCTAACTTTGATATCGTCGGGGAACTAAATAATATCTATGTTAAAATTCCACTCCTACAGCCTTTGCAAGATATTCCTATTTATGCAAAAACAATTAAAGAATTATGTGAAAAGAAGATCGTAAGGAAAACTAAGAATCCATCAATTGTTCATGTCGTAGGAACTTTGCCTAGTCTTATTCTAGGCAAGGAGGATCCATTCAACTACACAGACCTAGGGAATCTCGTGGTAACGGTTCAACTACAAGGTTATTTTTTTCCAAATACATTAGTGGATTTGGGGGCAACCATCAATATTATGACCATCAAGACTTGTAATGTCCTGGGTATCACCTCCTTCAAACCTACTTCAACCATGTTATAATTGGTTGATAGATTGATGGTTAAACCATTCGACACATTACAAGACATAGAAATATCGGTCGACTCTTGGGAATACCTAGCTGATTTCCTAGTTATCAACCCAAGAAGTAGACTCGATGGACACCCATTGATATTGGGATGATCATGGCTAGAAACAATAGATGTATACATAGTATGTCACACACGTAACATGACAATTGCTAGAGGAAGTGCTATAAAGAACCTTATCCTATATCCTCTAGCTAAACCAAGTCTTCCTGTCATACATCAGCAGTTGCAACCACCTAGATATCCAGAAGAAAACCTACAATCTCCTCTCACACTGGAAGAATCTGTTGGGCTCAAAAACCAATTGGAAGATGAAGTGATAGACAACTTCATTAAGAGACCAACTTTCATAAGAAACCAAACATGTCAAATGCTAAAAGTTGTTTTTGATAATTAAGCACAGGGAGATCCTTTGGAATAATTGATGGAGAAAAAGATTCCCACTCCTACTGTTCATAACAAAATTTTAGTTGAAATTGCACTAGGAAGATTTCTGAATAGTAATGTGACGCAACCCCTGCCCTCGATGGCACAGTCGCTTCACCAGGACCTTCTTTCCTCCGCAGCCTGAAGAGTCGATGCTCTTCCAACTCCCTCGGGAGGTCTTTACC